>BHFT01006428.1:0-16605 GCA_004320025.1 Laticauda laticaudata
TTTGGGATCATTTGGAGGCTGGCACCGGAGTGCTCGCTCAGGCTATGATGCGATTGTTCTACTTTAACTTCAAAGCACATCGCTGTCCGCTAAGTTCCCTTCGACAACTAGTCATACAGTGTTCAACGGATCAATTCTTGGCAAGCATAGGTTCAACCCGTGTCTGACTTCCCAATTGGCATAATCGGGTACCAGCACCACCGAAGCAGCATTCTAGCCAGAACCACTAGATGTTTGATCATTCTTTATGATTTCTCCAACTTGGAATCTTTTTGAATGAGCAACACATATCTGTCGTCTTTCAGCATTCTGGAGCTATACGTAATCTCTAAAGAGGGATGACTATTGATGTACCAATTCAAAGAACTTGTAAGCTAGCAGCACTGAGAGAGAGATAACTATCCTATCGTCACATAGATATGTTCGTCAAGCTGCACGCGTTCACTAAACAGAGAAGACCGATCCCGTCACACCCCTGCCACCAGACCACCCAATGACTAGGAAAGAAATCGTCAGGAGACCGGAGACGAACACAAACCACACTAATGCCACCTGCGGGTTGGTGGGGTTGAGCTTTGCATTCATTCCCCTTTCTTGTACTCACTGCAGGGCCGTTTTTCTTCGCTCACAGGCCGCGACTTTAGTCCGCTCACCGGCAATGTCGCGTCGATTCTGACGCTTCAGTCCCGCTGTGCTAGAAAAGTTGTCCGGAGGCTCCTCAAACTTTTGGTGAGCTCGAAAAAGTATCCCATGCGTCGTGGGTGAGCTTCTCTGTTCATCTGCTGCTAGTGACGCATATCCGGGCCTCACTTCCCCGTTTGCTTCCTTCGTCATAAGCGGCATACAAACGTGTGTCCGCCCATAAACGTATGCTTAGCCCAATGCCTGGCTGCGCATTCCAGGGCCAACGTCCGAACTCCGCTCCAGCGGGAAACGCTACCACCAGCTGAGGAAGCAAAATGGAGTGGAACGGACGCACAGCAATTAGTAGCACGGCACCGGAGAACACTACAAAAGCAGCATGCGCTCGCCACAACAGGCATCCTGGTAAAAGGATAACACAAGCATTCGCAGCGGGGACTGTCTCTGGCCATGGATTACCAGGATGTCGAGCAGATGCTCTAGAGGACCCCAAAGGACTACAGCGCGGTGAGACTAACCTATATTGCCTAGCTCAAAACACAGGGCGGTGCTGAACCCTCACACCTCGCGGATCTCACCTCTTTTCAGACCAATCCCGTCCCCACACTGGCGGTGCATACCTCTGCATCCTCCTCATAACCTGCTCTTCTCTTTCACATCCATACTGAGCCACATCGGCACTCGCATAACACTCCTTTTCCTTGTTTGGAGTCCGCCTACTCGGATCGTTTTGTACAAACAGTGCGATAAGTGGGGCGCGATCACTATCTGCGCATTTAGAGGTTAAGATCCATGGCGGCATTTGCCCTGAAGAGCTAAGAGGGAGCAGTTTTCTCACCACAATGACCTGGCTCTAATTTAATGTAGCCGATAACATCAGGCAGAGTACCGACGTTACAGTACGGAACTGGGATCGGGTGACAGAGCTGAGGAGACAAACACCGCTGCGATGACTATTATCCAGAGAACTTCATTGAGGATTAGAGACCACGCCAGCATGGTTAGGATAACTAGCGATATGTGCTTTGCCTTGAGTGGCTAAGAACAAACCCGTCCGTCGCCTCTCAGGTTGACCAATGCAGTTACACTCACTTTTCTGAGCCCAACCTGGACATTCTGGTCTGCAAGGTGGCACTGAAGTCTGCTGCGACCCACTGGCCCCTCGGGCACCACCGTACAGACTATTAGTTCTACTGTATTGCTTTAGGTTTGTTCCTCACGAGTTAAAAGCCATCATGGCATTGTGGCTCGGGAGTCGTAGTGGTGCAGGCCCATTGGCAGATCCGAAACTACTGGAGGAGCTGTTCCTTACCAGTGTTTCCCCCTGAAGGAGCCGGATGAAGAACAAGTTTTGCACTAGTCAGTAGGTAGAGGCGAAAGTGAACTTTCCTCTCATTCCTTACTACCCGTTGGACGCACATATGTATGGCATAGCACTGTGGCCTCTAAAGTTCAATGGTCCTACATAGGTCAATTCTTGGAAGCAACTCAGAGGACTTCTTTTCTCACATCATCCTTCTTTTCGCCATGAGTCGACTGCAGATACACATCAGTACATCGAGGAGATGCGGCGGAGAGATCAGGAGGGAGTCAGTCTTCAGATGCTCATGTATACAGCAGCCAGTTTCACCTCTCAAGGAGGTCTGGAACGCACCATCATCATGGCTTCCCAGATCCAGGACTAACCCGAACTGACCGCAACGACATCGTAACAGAAGTGCCCTACTTCATCGTGGGGGATGACTGCTCTCTCTCAACCTACCCTCAAAAGCCAACACTCCAGATGCCTCACCGTGATACGAGTCGAGATCTCAATGCAGGCTGTCCAGCCATAGGTGACAAGTAGGTGGAAGAATCGCCCTTTCGGTCATCCTGGCAAACAGGTTCCAGGTACTGTCCTCTCAATCACCACCTCATGCATCGCCAGGCATACGTGAGGATGGATCGTTCGGGAGCTTGCTGCATCCTGCACAATCTCATGTGCACCCGCTACCATATCTGGACAGTGGTGGCAGAAACAGAGGCTCTGTGACCGATCACAAGGCAAGGGGACATGCGGCCAGGTGGAATGGAGTATAGAAACCGATATGACACTGTGGCAGCATATACGCACCACACGAAATTCACGACGTGTATATACAAGAACAGCAGCAACTCTCTGAAGACCAGGTGGCACACCCCCAGACTGGGCAGAAGAGTGAGAGTGGCAAGTACAACAGGTAGGAATTCAAAGATCACAATATGCATTACTCCGTACAAGCAACTGATGCCACTTGTGCCTTAATGGTCTGAGTTGGCCCACTAAAAATGAAGAGAGCCTTAAAAAGAGTTGGTGATTTATGATTAAAAGAAGTTTATAGTTAAGAACTGGAAATATTACATTGAATAAATGAAGATCAGAGAATAAAATGAAGCCACATAAAAGTGTGCGAGAGACATGGGAGCCGAAGTGGAAAGAAACAGGGCACAACTGAACAGGACACACTAAATGCAATGGCAGAGATTTTCATCTACCCTAACACATATTATACCGAGAGGCCTCCAAGAATTGAAGCATAGAACCAACAGAAGATAAGAAGAGTTGGCCAACAATCATGGATTAATACCGAACTTAACTCCATGTGGTCCTGCAACAATACCACAGCTTATTACCATATCCCATAGCTATACGAGATGGCAGTAGACCAAAGGTATACCGTCCTGCCGCAACAGATCCACGACAGCATTCTACTTACCTTCTCACAGATTTCAAAACCTAACACTATAAGCCCATAGAACACAAGGATCCCTGCCAAACACATCCCACTGATCCCTACTTCTGAGATCACCATTGCCACAGACTATTAACATCGCATCAGGTATCCTGCCCTGGACACACACACGAGGCATGCTGAAAAGGCTTAATCCATTTTTCTGAGAGAGAGTTATTAAACCACCAAAAGCTTATGCTAAAAGAACTGAACCAAGTGTGTGAACAAAGATAAACTTTATTAATACAAACTGGAAAAAACAAAAATGACCGCACAAAAGTAAATTGCCAAGCAGATAAAGCAACATTAGCAACCCGTCATCGGCAACTAACTTTCTTCATCCGTCACTGAGGCTGCCCCGATAGTCTCGGAGGTAAGAGGGTGCCATGAGTGCTATGGGAGTGGCTGCTGATGGAGTGCTGGTCTGAGGCGCCATGGGGGTGCCTGCTCCGAGAGAAATAGAGGAATGGTGTGGATGAGAGTATTTAGCTTCTCAAAAGATGCTGTCTTGCCTAGTCCGTGATTTGAGAGCCCTTCCTCCAGTAATGGGCAGACAGTCCCAAAGCCATGAAGATGTCTGTAAGATGGCCTATGGGCTTGCTTGGAAAGTAGGAAGGAAAGTAGGGATGTAGTGGTGCATGGTCCTGTTATCTGCAGCTGAGCGAGATGAGGCAGTGCGCGCATTGGTGGTGTGGGTAAATCTAGTGGCGTGGAGTGGCATCTGTGGCATGGGATGGTCATCTCTGTGCAGCTTGGTTACTCACTATGAGGTATCGTTATATGCGGGGTATGGGACAGCAGGGGTCGGCGACGGACCATGCTGGAGAGCAAGTAGCCTTGGAGCAGTGACAGGATAGGGCTGTGGAACACGGTCTTCGAAGTAGATGAGCTGTGAACTCACCGTTGGGGTGGACGGAAGACTCTGGAATAAGGCAAGGGAGTTCATCAGCACTGGGCTGAGAGGGTTGTGCAAAGACCATTAATCCTTTAGGATCCTTTGAGATCACCGAATGGTACAGTGTCACGGCCAAAAAGGGCTCAGGTGTTCTGGCGATATAGTATCATAAAAAGGGTGGTTAAAGACGTAGTGGCAAGGAGACTCAACGTTTTGAGGAGATGGCGTATTCTAATTGTGTATCGGTTAGCTTGAGAGAGGAGATTTACAGACTCGCCTTTGTGATGGGATCCCGAATCCTCCAGCAGACAGTACATGCCTGAGGCACCGCAACTCCGTTCTGGCGATGCGCTGCCTACTTTCTTGTGGAAAGGTGAACAGTGGAAGGGGTGGGTGATCGGTTGTGTCTCGGTGGAAGTGCACTCTCCTTGTCCCCCTACGGCGCGTCACGGGTGTGCCTCTACTCGTGCTCCGCCACAGGGGAGTGTCAGCTTGTCGCGGGGGTCCCGATCGATGGGAACAAGCTCCACAGATACCTGCCTGGACAACCAGAGCTGACTCTTGGGCAAGAAAGAGACTGTCTGCTTCTGTGGCTACCTTTGAGAGAGAGGGTAGACAGAGGGGGATCCTCGGGCTTGTGATCGATCTCACCCTCTCCAAGAAGCATGGCACTTTGGCATATTTCCGTAGGTTCACCATCGGTGAGCTTGACCCCCGCCGGTCCCTGGCCGAACTTTCTTGAGGGTGCTTCCGCATCACCAGGTGTGCATTGTGCTCCACCACCACTGAGGAGGAGCCTCCGAAAGTGTACTGCCGCGCTTCTCGCCTATATCCCAAGTCCTCTGTCCGTTGGTGGCCAGATAGACCGTTGTCCCTTCCACATATTGGTAGTTCTATATCTCCTACAGAGCAGTTCGAGCACATCATCCTGCATGGTCCAGACTCGTGGAAGGAAATTAGCCTTTCTCTACTCTCCTTCTTGCGTATGACCCGATTCCTACCTCTGTCACACGGCCTTACTGGGGCCCCTCATCGATACGGGAATAACGAGTTTTAGGGGCCATGCACTTCCCCACAAGGTCAGTACCAGACACGCACCAGGAAGCAAAGCCTAAGACACAACTGAACACCAAGCGACCACACCAAGCAGCACGCAACGAGCAGGTCCAAGGATCAGCTTAAGAATAAAGACGCAAACAGCAAACTCAGCAGCCGAACTTGAAGCAGGCGTCCAACAAAGTAAAGCATCTTTGAAGACAAAATCATCAATATTACACAAACTACAAGCGCCAGCCAGGAGTAAAGGGCAAACTAGGCAGAAGCACCAGCAACAGAGCAGCGCCAACAGAGTAAGCCCCCAGCAGAAGCCCCAAGCACGCGAGGAAGCAGCCCACAGAATCACCCAAGCAAACTTCAGCAGAGTCAGCCCCAGCAGCAGAAGCCCCAGCAAAGCCAATAAAAAAAAAGGGGGTAATCAAAATGGGCAGGGAGCTGGGGGGAGAAGGTGGTGATGGTGTCCCACTCCGTCCTTACTTTGAGCCAGGAGCTGGCTAGAGAAGAATCGGCCAGAGCTTCCTCTTCATATCCCATGGTTGTTGCTGAGAGTGTCTGGCAGCAAAGGTCTTTCCTACCGATGGTGAACTGACTTGCAACACAATACCTTAATAAGGTACCAGGGAAACTGACTGCAATGTCATCCTCAAACATTCCGCATTGCGGCAGTAGAACGCTTTGCACGTGCTAGGCCACCCACTAGGCACCCGCATAGCGTCCGCTCTGCATCACGCGTCAACTCACTCTGGCATCCGCTCCTTCCGCTGCCATCATTACCACTCGCTGTGCTCCCCGGAAGACACGTGACCGAGATGTCATCTGCTTCACCGCTAGGACTTCTGTGAGAGCATCTTGCTTACATCCCAGCTACACTCCTCTCCCCTACCGTTCCTTTCCGTATTGCTGCTACTGTTAGTATTGGGGCACTGTTGAAGCGGATAACTAACAACGGATGGAAAATTTTCTCGTCCGCTGTGTCCTTTTTACATACTTTTTGCATCCGTCGGCCTATGTGACAGGGCCTTAAAGGCCAGCCTCTTCAGGCTTCTTAGTTTGAAGCTGCTTTCCGATGGCAGGAAGACTGGGCTGCTTTCTGCCTTTGTTAAGATTTTTCCCATTTCTCCCTTGGGGGAATATAGTATTTTGCCTCTTTTAATATTCCCCAAAATATTTTATTCTCCAGGAGGACACTTCTCACAATTCCACATTTGTTTTCTGAATAAAATATTATCCTGGTTTTTTTTTTTTCAATTCAAAGAATGTGGAAAAACAACTATCTCTGCCATCATAAGCTGCACTAATGACATAGCCTTCACATGCTTTTCCTCTAATGCAACTATTTCTCAATTTATAGCAACTATAAGATGTCTTGATTCAACCCACAAAATTTTGGAAGTTGAGGTCCAGATATTTTAAAGTTGCCAATGTAAAGAAACAATACTCTAATGTGATATATCCTATTAACTGTCAGCATAATGCCTCTCTGAATTGAAACAAACCAAACTTGGCACAAAATGATTAATGGACAAAGTTAACTCCAGGACTCAAAACAAGGATAAATTAATACTGGAGCAACCTCCCAGGACATTCCATTACAGATGAAGTAGCTGTCAAGTTGCTATCAGAGGCATCTTGTGTGAAGAGTAGGAACATCCAACTGACCACCTCATAGCTAAATTCCATGCAGACAACCCAAACAAGCCTGGGGGGGATCGCAACCCTAAAATCTATACCTGTACTCACATTGTTTTTGCTTTGCACAGGTCACCTTCAGGAAGTGAAGGGAGATGAATGTCACCTTACAAGCATCCCTGGCCTGCTCTCGAGTTGCCATAGGCAAGGGGGATGGGAAAATGAACTTGGTGAGGCAGCACATCACTCAAAACAAAAGTACATTCCAGCCTGTCAGGGCCATCTCTGGTCTCCACACAGTGGCTCTACAGAGTGATCTCTACAACCCACAAAATTGTTTCATTAGAGAATATGACTTCGTTGGAGAATATGACTGATGACACACCTTGGGGGCAAGGGTCAGAGCTGGACCGTAAATTACATAGGGTCAGAGTTGGCTTCACTTGGTATGTGCCAGCATGATGCTCCTAATAAATAACTGAATTTTTTTAAAGCTTGGCTTGAAGCTCATGATTTAATTGGGCATCGGTCGGAACTCTGGCATCAGCATTTTGGAAAACAAGAAACTTCACTGGCATGTTTAAATAAGAGATTGCTGAACTCCTCTCTCAAAAAGTTTTCAGGCTACCTCAGAAAGCCGACACACAGACATGACACATGACAACTATTAATTAATCAGGCACCTGCAATCTGTTTTACCTGTAGCCTCACCACCCTGTCTCATCCACTTTTTCCTCCCTCCTCATCTCAATTGAATTTTACCTCAGTTTAGCCACTCCACACATCTAATGAAGCTTCTGGCTTTTAGTATAATGTGTGCATCTGGAATGATAGTGACTAATTGCTTCCATGTATTTGTGTGTGTTGTTCATTTTTAGAAAATTAGTGTAAAGGACAAAACAATCATGTAGACAACATAGATACAGATATGGATATATCTACACAAAAAGGCATCATTCGTTTACAACTAATTCTCTGACAAGTGTATAAGTATGTATTACATAATGTGCTGCCCCCACTCACCCACATGTCAGGATAGGTGTAGGGAGCTTTATTTAGTCTGTTCCCCCAACAGTTATATTTCAGGTTTTCAGTTAACACCCAGCTGCAAACTTAGCACAGTAATTGACTCATGACCAATTAGATAACCAAAAGAAAAACGTACAGCCAAACCATAAACAGTCTTAGAAATAAAGATTTTTGCATGGATAGATTCTAAAAATAAACAGCCCAAATCCCCTCTGAGGTCCAGGGCCTCCACTGAGGTTTGTAAACAAGTCCGGTGGTCCAGTTTCAGGGCTAACAAGAAGTCACAGGAATTGTCCAAACCAGGAATGCAGGGGGTCATTTTCAGTGAAGCCAGCCATGAACAAGCTCTAGACTAACCTTCGAGGCAATGGCTAATTAGTCCATCTGACAGATAACCGGCTGCTCCAAACACAAACATAAACACTCTCTGCAACTGAATTACATCCATGAGCTTCAGAGTCCCAGATACACAAGCAACCATCTGGTCATGACCCACACATATTGCTTCCAGCAATGTCTCCCTCTGCCTGCCATGCTAAACAGCCCCTCCCAGTGCAGCCCATTAAAAGAGGTGGGGGGGTCTTTCCCCCATCAATCTGGCAGATCTCTGCTGGCAGCTCCTCCCCCTCTTCCTCATTATCCTGAGAGCTCTCCACAGCCGAAGCATGTTCTGCTGGCAGTTCAGGGTCAGCAATACCTGATGTACCAGGAATGCTCTAATTGTCCCTCAAGGCCCCTGAGGAAGAGGTGGATGAGCCATCATCCACAGGAGACATCACACATAAACACTTTTCACAAACTGGTTTAGTCAGTTATTGCAAGCTGGTATAAGATGGATCCAGCAGACCGCTTTTTATAACTCTCATAATAACTAGCCAACACTGCTGTTCACCACAATACACTCAAACATTACTAAACTTCAAATACAATTAAGGCAAACTGTACAAAATTTTGTGGCTACCACTTTCCATCTTCAGATAATTCAGTAATTTCAAGAAGAGATCTGTGCTCATTAAGGAACTGGATTATATACTCAAAAAGATCAATTAACATGAAAGTAACAGCAGTTAAATTTCAAAATTATAGAATTGGAAGTGACTTTAGAGATCATCTAATTGAATCTTCTGCTTAGTGCTGTGTCTGCTAAATTAATATAACTTCAGCTAAAGGTAATCCAACCTTGCTTGGAGACTCATTATGGAATACAAGCATTATACCCTGGTATGCATGCCAGAAATGGCACACAGAGCCATCTCTCCAAGCATGCCAGCCATTGTCCATTGCTCTTCCAGGTTCCACCATGCACATGCTGGTCTTCGTGTGCGTGGGAGCACCAGAAACCAGAAGAGCAGCTCATTGGTGTGCATGTGCATGCTGACCACCTGGTCTTTGAACACACATATGCATGAGAAACAGGAAAACCAAGCTTCCAGTTTCTGGCACTCCTGCATGCCACACTATCACTGCATTATACCATCATCTGTTCTTTCATAAAAGCCACTCCATGTCTTCTTAATTCTATTAATTTTCCAATCATACAGTAACATTCATGCCATTCATTCTATGGGATCTTCAACATTTGGTAATGCTTCCAATTAAGACACTTTTTCCACAATAGGAATTTCTTTCTCTGGGGATCATCCTTTATGAACATTGCTACTAGCAGTGTTGCCAAAAAGTACAGAACTAGGATTGATATAAATAGCATTTGCCCTGCAGTCAGCCTCTCTCTCCTCCCACTATCTTTCCAGCACTATTACAATATCCAGACTCCTGCCTTTAGTGTTTAACTGAAATAAAGATTGCTCTCAAATGACAGAACTATTTACATAAGGGGGGGAAAAGAATATGGTTTGAACCGGATTTTTAATATTTCCCAGTTTGATGTAATATGCAAACTTTTTAAATGAATACATTTTGATCTGTTTTTTTTTAATTCTTTTGCATGCTTTCACCAGCTTAAATATAATTGAACAGAAAGTATATGAAATCTTTCCCTTTATTTTTGTTGTTAATTAATTTATTTGGAATGCTTAATCATAAAACTGAATACATGGATTTCATACCACAATGATGTACAACCATTCCCATATCAATGTACTTTTTATTTTTCATTGATTTATGATGCCAAAATAAAAATAAACTTTGGCAAAACAGCCTACAGAATCACTAGATTCTGCGGTGAGGAAAGCAAACTGAGAAAGATTATCAACCTCCTGACACATGAAATCAAACTGTAGTCAATTTTAAGACATATATATATAAACCAATATAAAATTATTAAAATAATGAATTAAATTACTAAATTCAAATCTAATCAATTACATTAACTAAAATTTATTCAGTATGGCATTGCTGGTTACATGGATGCTTTTGATTCAAGTGGAATCCATTCTATGACTGCCTTGGTCCACCAGTCATTAGTTCTTGCTGTGAGACTAGCCCATTTCCATTTCAATACTTTTACTCTCTTGATACTCGTACGCTTCATTTGATATCTAATCCATGTGCAGGTCTTTCCATCTTGTCTTGTAATGCCAAGCATGTATTTTTCCATGGCTCTTTGTGCCACTCGTAGCTTTTGTATCAATTATGAGGTTAGTGTCCATATTTCACTGGGATATATTAGACCACACACTGATTTAATTTTTTCTCTTCAGGCATATGGGGAGGTTGTTTTTTAAAATTATGCACACACACACACACACACGTTTTCTGAGATTTTCACAGGTATTTGTATGTGGATCTTTGGTTATTCGGGTTTTCTCCGGCATAAAATTGGAAGTATCCTGGCGACGTTTCGACAAAATCTCCTTCATCATCTTCAGGCTTGTGTCTTCGGCTTTGTGCTTCTCGGAGTAATGTGAGCTTGCAGTTGCTTCTTCCTTTTAACTGCTAGTGGGGGTGTGACTTGATTGGGTGGGGGCTTGGCTGTGTTCTGATTGGGTGGGGGTGTGACTCCTGATTATGTTGCCTCAACTCCACACCACCCATATCTATATACATATTTCCTCTGGGTGTCTGTCTGTCTCTGTCTCTGTCTCTGTCTCTCTCTCTCTCTGTGTCTTTATTATTCTATGTTCTAACACTTGAAATTCTTCTGGAAACAGTCAGATTTCTACCCATTTCTAGAAAGCTGTAATGATGGGAGGAATTTTTGCTTCCTCAGAGGAAAGCCTCTATGAACAGTGCCTATAGTCAGGGGCTCTTGTCATATTTCCCAACAGGATAAGAATTTTAGCAACTTTGTAGTGTCTTGTTGTCTGGGAATATCTGGTAGAAACTACTAGGAAAAGATGGTCCCTAAGATGCCCAGTCTTTGGGACATATTGTTGTGGTTCACCAGCAGCAGGTGAAGATGGCAACAGTCTCTGAGAGCGAGAACTCGGATGAGAGACCTGCATGTGATGCAGGGATGGGGCTCGGGCTATCAGAGAGTGGAATGCTGCCTTCAGAGGTTGTGGAGTCTGGCAGCAGTGATGAAGAGGACCCTGCGGAGCCTGTGCCCAGTGCACATAGGGCTGCTCGAAGGAAAGACAGCTGAAGCAATAAGGGCAACTCTGAGTAAGGCTGCAGGGTGATGGTCCCTCCCATAAGGGATAAAAGCCAGCCCTCAGGGGTTGGGTTCTTTGCAGGAAGCAAAATTTCAAATCCAAGTTCTTGTGGAAGTCCTGTCTGTTCTGGTTTGTGTTTGGAGACTTTTGGTTTGGAATATTTCCCTGCAATTAATCTTGTATTCTTGGCAGCCTTTTGTAACCTTGAAAGGGCTTGCTTTTATCTGGGACAATTAGTTTTAATGACTCTTTGCTGTGAATGAACAGAATTCACAGAGGTGCATGAAAAAGGTTTGCTTTTGTATATACTTTCTGTTTATTTGATTTGAATGAGGCTTGAGTCAGAACAATTTGTTTCCTGCCCAAATGAAACCAACACTGAATAGATGGAACAGCTTCAGGCAGAGAATGCTCACTTGCAACAGCAGCTGACATTGTTAGCTAATCAGTTAGGCCAGCTCCAGGCTCTCGCTGCTCCACCTCCTCCTCGAAGGAAATGCCTGGTTGCTGTGCCTGATAAGTTTGATAGCAACCAAGCTATGTTTCCAGCATTTTGGGGACAGTGCCAGATATTCATTTGTTGAGAACAGAGTACTTTCCCACTGACCGGGATAAGGTGGGGTTTATCTCACTCTCTGCTCTGCAGCATGCTGGGCTATGCCTTTGTTGGTGCAGGATAGTGATTTGTTGAATGACTTCAGGGACTTTTGTGATCATCTTCGTTTGATGTACGAGGACCCCATCAAGACACAGACTGCTGCCCATCATTTGAAGGACCCGCAGCAGTGCCAGCAATCCTTGCAGGAATATGTCAGTGAGTTCCAGCTGCTTAGCCAGGATTCGACCTGGAATGAGGCGACACTTATGGACACATTCCAGGATGGGTTGTCGGATGAGTTGCAAGATGAGCTGGTGTGGGTGGACTGTCTCATGACCCTCAATGCGCTGACTCACCTGTGCCTGACGATGGACACCCGCCTGCAGAGATGGACTCATTGCCGTGCTTCCCGGGAGACTCATGTGGCACCTGTTGTGCGTGAAACCCCGACTCCACAGGAGGAGCCCATGGACCTAGGTGCCACCAGGCTCTGCCTCTCGGTGATGGAGCACAACAGATGGTGCACAGGAGGGTTGTGTTTATATTGTGGGGAACCTGGGCATCTGGCTGCTTCATGCCTCAAGAAACTATGAGGGGCATTGGCCCCAGTGCCTGCTCCCCGGAAACAGAAAACCCTGTTGGTCCCTGTGCCTGCTCCCAGGATCCAGAAAACCCTGTCAGGAAATGCCTGGAGCCTGATCTAGAGGAGACCCTGGGTTAGACGTGCCCCAGTCTTGAGTCACGCCCAGCGGACGTGAATTCTGGACCCCTCGGCATTTGATCCTGGTGGCCCAAGTTTTCCTGGCCAATCATCCACAGGGATTCTGGTGCATGCCCTGGTTGATTCAGGTACCACCACAAACTTCATGGACGTGGCATTTGCAGCCCAGTGTGCAGTCCCTCAGTGCCCTGTAGAACCTCCCATGCTTGTTGAGACCATTGATGGCTGGGTGCTTTTGTCTGGACCTATCAAGGCCATCACCCAGCCCTTGCACCTTACCATCGGCTCGCATGAGGAGGCTATCCAGGTTTACATCACTTCTGAACTATATTTCCCTGTGGTCTTGGGCTTGGTGTAGCTCCGGACTCATGATCCCCAGATCTACTGGTCCCAGAACATGATCACATTCCCAAGTCTGCAATGCATGGACCACACCCATCAAGTCTGCGCAGGACAGGTGCATAGTCTACCCGAGGTGTCCTTGCCTTTGGAAATCATGGACTTTGCAGACATCTTTAATGAGCAGAAGGTGGACCAATTGCTCCCACACCGGTCATATGATTGTCCCATTGATTTGTTGCCAGATGTGCCATTTCTCATGGGCTGTCTGTATTCAATGTCAAATTCAGAGTTGGCTGCACTGCAGGACGGTCTGGAAAAAAACCTCGCTCGGGGTATTATCCGGCCCTCGTCGCCACTATCTGCCCAGTCCTGTTTGTCAAAAAGAAGACTAGCAACTTGAGGTTTTGCTGTGATTACTGTCGATTGAACGCCATCATTGTGCACAATTGGTACCCTCTGTCCTTGATCTGGAACTGATGGAGTGGCTCCAGGAGACTACCGTGTTCACGAAGTTAGACCTGTGTGGGGTGTACAATTTGGTGCAGATCCGGCCCAGAGATGAGTGGAAGATGACGCTTGGTACCAGGTACGGGCATTTTGAATTGGTCATGCCATTTGGGTTGACCAATGCTCCTGCTGTCTTCCAACATTTTATGAATGACATTTTCTGGGACCTTTTAAATCAATTTGGGGTGGTTTATCTCAATGACATTTTGATCTATTCCAGCTTGAGGGACAGTTACCTGCACCACCTGCACCTGGTTCTGCAATGGCTCTGGGAGAATCGCTTGTATGCCAAGTTGGAGAAGTGCCAGTTCTTCCAGTCCACCATCGAGTTCCTGTGACATTGCATCTCTCTGGAAGGCACTTCCATGGAGCTTAGTAAGATTGAGTTGCTGCTCAGTTGGCAACCTCCCAACGAGTGAAGGATGTCCAGCGACTCCTCGGATTTGCCAATTATTATCAGACCTTTGTCCCAGCTTCGCTTCCCTGTTCCTGCCCCTCACTTGGTTCCTCCAGAAAAAGGTCCTGTTCCGATGGGGTGCTCCTGAACAGTAAGCATTCCAGGCCTTGAAGCAGGCCTTCGTGAAAGAGCCAATCCTGAAGCATGCTAATCCACATCATCCATTCATAGTGGAAGAGGATGTGTCCAATGTGGTGGTCAGTGTGGTGCTCCTCCAGGCTCACACCTCTGGTGGTACCCTCTTCCCTTGTGCTTATTATTCATGGAAGCTTAATCTTGCTGAGCACAACTATACCATCTGGGAAAAGGAGCTACTGGCCATTAAGGTGGCATTTGAGGCCTGGATGCATCATTTTGAGGAGGTGCGCCATCAATTGGAAGTTTGGACGGATCACAAAAAACTTGGAGTTTTTGAAGACTGCCCGGAAATTGAATCAATGCCAGATCCGGTGGTCCCTCTTCTTTGCCTGGTTTAATTCCTTGCAAACCAGAAGTACCCAGGTAACTTCTGAAAAGGGCATCCCTTCCAATGCACTAAATACTGTAACCTGCCCCTATGTAATCTGGAGTCAAGGATTTTCTTCACTTCATAATGGGTTTCTCCTTGCACTACAACAGGTTGGGGGGAGCAGCTGGTATAGGTATTAGTGTGGAGCTGACAGTGGAATTTAATAAATTTTAATAAATTGCTGTGGAAGACGGTGTATTTTGCCTAATGTACGAGGGAAGTTAAGTTGAACAGAAGCAGGACTCATTACTTTCACTATAGGGAAATGACCAAGGAACTTGGCTCCTAACTTTTTACTAGGCAACCTTAATCTAAGATACTTGGTCGATAAGTAAACTTGATCTCCCACTCAGAAAGAAGGTTGGAGAGATCTGTGCCTGTCAGCCTGTTTTTTATATTCCTCAGCAGCTTCGGCTAGCACTTTCTTTGTATTTTCCCAGCCTCTTTTTAAAGAGTCCATCCATTCTGTGAGGGACATAGATGTTGGTGGTTCCTTAGGTAACTCTGGTGTGGGAACAAATTCCATGCCACTGGTAATTTGGAAAGGAGTTAATCCTGTACTACTTGTGCAGCACATTATTATAAGCTACTTCAGCAAATGGCAACAAATCTGCCCAGTTCTCTTGCTGGTAATTTACATAACATCTAATGTATTGTTCCTCACATCATTTGTTTGTTCCGTTGCTCCATTTGTAGCCAAATGAAAAGCTGAGCTAAGTCCTTGGGATGATCCAATGGAGCTCAAGAATTCTCTCCAAAACCAAGCAGTAAATTGAACACCTCAGTCTGATATTATCCTTTGCAGCACTCCATGACGCCAGTATACATGCTGTAGGAACAATTTTAGCCAGTTTTTTGGCTGACAGCAGTCCATTGCAAGCGGTGAAGTGGGCTTTAGAAAATAAGTTGATGACAGTCCAAATTACTGTATTTCCACCACTCTCTGGAAGTTCAACAATAAAGTCCATTGCAATCTCCTCCCAGACCTTTGTAGATCCCACCACTTGTTGGAGAAGCCCGGGCAGTTTTCCTGGTCTCATTTTCATGGCACAAATCAAACAATTTTTTTACATAGTCTTCTACTTCAGCTTTCATTTTCGGCCACCAAAACTGCCACCTAGCTAGATGGAGGGTTTTCAGAAATCCAAGTGACCCCCTAGCTGAGAGACAGGACTTTTAGTGTCATTAGCCTCAAGCTACTAGGTACATAGAGTTTGGTCCCTTTCCTTGCTAATCCTTCCCTTAAAGTTAAATCATCTTTATTTTCTGCAAACCATAGGTTGGTCAAAAATGTCACTTTTAAGTCTGTCTTCAGGGAGGTCAGAATGGCACTTGGTTATACAATAAAGGTAGAAATTAGAAGTTGGAAGAATACTACTATATACAAGTAAACATTGTTGTTATTATTGATATTATGTATAAGTAAATTGACACAGACAATACACTGTATGTTAAGCATTCATGTACATTAAAGAAAAATGTATAATACACACACAAACACACACACACACATTCCCTGGGTGTCACTGGCAATTTTGTTTTCAGCATAATTTCAATGGCACAGATCATGGGATGGTGGGGAGGCTTAAACATTTCAACAAGATTGCAGTATTCCTTTGGAATAAGCGGTTGTGACACCTCGCCCTCTGTTAAGTGTCTTAGCTGGCTCTACTTTCACCTTCCTAACTGCTAGCTCATGGCTGGCATCTAGTACTTTCCTCAGTTTCTGCTGCTTAGCCATTTCTTCCCATTTACCATTTGTTGTTGTCCCAATTCACTACAGGGTTCCACTTTTTTATCCAGGCTAGCCCTAGGAATCCAGTCTTAGTCATTCCAGAGGCCATGATAAAATGAATAGTCTCTACATGGTTTCTGAGCCTTAGGCTCAGTCAGGTAGGTCACTGCCCCCCCCCCCCA
>BHFT01006428.1:16620-29210 GCA_004320025.1 Laticauda laticaudata
CCCCCCCCCCCCAATAAGGGAACCATCTAGCTGTTCAAATCCCACAAGCTGCCTTAGCTTCCTTTCTTGGCTCCAACTTCTCTACCATCAGCAAACTGATCAGGCACCAAGTGCATCTCAAGTCTAATAGGGCTATGAGAGTGCTCTTTATTCCTAAGTAGGGCACCAGGATCTCCACCCTAGCACTCATTGGGATGATGGTATCACTTACCATTGGGTTGTCTTCTCCCTCGCTGTTGCTTTTGCAGATGAACATGCCAGGCTTGTCAGCAGTCAGCATTCCTTCCCCTTTACTGGATTGGGGAGAGACCTTCATGACCTGCCGTGCAACCATCATTTTCTCCTTCAGCTTTGCCCATGGCTTCTTGTCTTTGGTCTGGCCGGAAGATGCAGGTGCTGGGTGCAGGGTAGAGCAGTTGGCTGCTCAGTGGCCTTTCTTCCTACATCAGAAACAGGCTCCTGAAACTCAGCGGGGCTTCTCTTTAGGGATTGGGGGAATGCCTCCCTTTCCTCTGAGTTGTGTGGCATCTCTCAGGTGTCCAGCAGAGGCAACTCTCATGCACAGCATGCGATTGGTATTCTATCAGGTCTAACTCCATGTTAGTGGCCAGTTGGTATCATGCCCGGTAGTTGTTAGGGTAAACAGTTGTGGTATAGTTTCCAGTTCAGGCCATCCTGGAACTGGTAGACCAGCAAAGGCTCAGACCACTCTCTCAGGCAAGCCATCAGGCTGTGAACTCTTGAATGTACTTGGAAACCAGCTGCTTCCCTTGCCAAATGAAGTGAATCCTGGCCTCTGCTGTCTGGGTCTCCATAGGGTCATTGAATCTGTACTGCATCTCTTGCATGAGTGCGTGCACATTCATCAGCTCTGGGGCCTCCTAATCATAAAGAGACACCAACCACTCTGGGGTGTCTCCTTCTAGGGTTGATGTGACAGTGTTCACATGGGAGGGTTCAACAGGGTGCATCACTCTGTACCACTCCAGAAAATTCCAGACCTGTATCAGGAAATAGGCTAGCTTTTCGGGCTGGCCATCAATTTTTGCCTTCAAGGCGGAAGGCTCTCAGTCCTCCTGCATTCAGCACATAGCCCTACACTTGGTTAAGAGACAGTTTCTATGGCCCTCTTTGAAAAAAGACTTTGAAAGCTATGTGGCCAGCTGCTCAATCTGTGCAATGTCAAAAAGACCACCAGGGAAGCCTACAGGACTTTTGCAGGCAGTGGCCAGCCCTCAAGCACTGTGGAAAGAAGTATCAATGGACTTTATTGTGGAACTGCCTGAAAGTGGGGGGGGGGGGCGGCGGGCATGTATTTGTTGTTAAGTGATCTTTTTTCAAAACGTGGTGCATTTTCGTCCTAGCTTTACCAACATAATATTCCCTCCACTAAAATCTCGTCTAACAGTTTTTCTTGCACCATGCTTCAGGAATGTAAGTCACCCACATATGTTGCGGTTAGAAAAGTTCATATACTAAGCTACAGGCCTAGTACATTTTTAATTCTGTCTCTTTAAGAGAATGCTAAAACTAGTCTATGCGATGTGTTCCTCGAATGAACGCCATAAGATGGAGCCAGAAACCCTGGTTGTCTGTTCCTGTTCCTGGACGAATTATTACTGGACGAGTGTTGCGTGTCTCTTCCTGCATTTTTCCCAACTATTGCCGATACTCATATCTTGACTAGCATGTAAATCTGTTACCGAGATGTTTTTCGTATACTGATTCTTTAGTATGATATTATCCGGGACATAAACTAAAGGGGCGTTCAGCTGGTACCTAGCTGATCACGCCCGTTTCTTACTGTTCCAGAGCATCAGTAGTGGAGGTGGCTTAGTCTCCGCATTCACAGGCTGAGCTTGATTTGCTGGAACGCTCCTCCCCAATCGCTCGTGACTCGTCTCAGGCGTTGCCCCAGTTTGCTCAGCCTCTGTGCGAGACAGGCAGTGCACTTGGATACTTCTCAGCGCTTCTCCCATTTGGGCCAAAGCGATCCCGAGAAAAAACCCGCTCATCTACCCAATACAAAAACATGTTCAGGCCTGAAACATGTGCCCCCACCCAACGGAAAAAAAGTATGGGCTGGGATGTCTCTTCACTAGTCTCAAAAGAGACATTCGGCTGCCCAGGTACAGATCCAATCCTGCCTCTCTCCCTCATTGACGTTCAGGAGCATTCCCAGTATGAGTACAATTCCATAAGTTCATTGACGCACTGTCCCGTTGGAGGGCACCTCCGTCCGTTCTGCGAACATCTCTCGTGTCCTTTGCACCCTTGGCATAACTCTTCTGCCAAAGCGAACCTCTAGCAGAAGCAAACACCCATCAATTGTATGTACTAATACGGCAGGTGATCATCGTTTTAGCCTCCCGACATGGATTTCACGATTATTGCATGCACACTGTTGACCCCATGCTCGCCAAAGTGCTGCACTCCCTTGATAGAACCTGTAGCTTCATTGCTTTGGCACCTGCCCAGGAAGATTGGGTCTGGGTAGTTTCTTGCTATCTTCACCCTTATCCTACAGCCATGAATTCAACCTAGATGTCAACCTATGCATCTCTAATATTGTGGCTGAAAGAAACAGCAAACTTAAAGCCTCCAATTTCCTACAAAACCGCTGTCCATTGATATAAGATTCGCAGTGCATGTCCATCCACTCCAAGACTTGATGCCATGTCTTTCCATCCCCTGAATACTGTAGGCAAAATTTGTGAAGAAAACTCTTCTACTCCTAGCTGGAAAGGCCGAATTGACCTTGCGCATAAATTGAGCATTGGCGGAAGAACCACTGTGATCAGCATGCAAAAGCAGACCATTTTACTGATGGACAAGCGAATGTGTCCCAAAACATGCCACCAGCGCAAAGTGATCGCTACAAGAGACTCAACTTACTTCGACTCATGAAGCTGCCGAAACTTGATCGTTTCAACAGTCAAACAGTCATACATCTTAGTCAGAGCCAACAAGGACCTTTGATCAAGGTATCCCAGACAGTCACTGCTAGAGGACTGTTAAAATAAGAGCTTCCTTACGGAAAACCTTATGTATGGATAGATATGAAAGAGAAACTATCCCTCGCAAGTGAGAACTGCATGCCAAGCCGCCAACTGCATTGAGTGACAACCCCTTATCCAAGTCTCTTGTAAAAACTCTCAGAGTCTGAATACCAGAGGGACAGGCAGCATCAATTGAGTAACTTACAACACCCATTTTGCACGAGAAATGGCGCACCCCAAAAGTTGCGTGTAAACACAAATGTACGAGGGCTTCTGGTCAGCTAGATATGTGTCGATAATCTATATGGAGAGCTTTCCAGCCTTCAATATCACTCCACTCAAACGCCACACGATAGGTCAATTGTAACCATTGAGAGTCCAGATCGTTGAGAGCCCTCGAGTCTAATAAGATTTCTGACTGAATTCTCCAAGAGGGACCTACCAAGAACTGCGGCAGAAGTCTGCCAACCATGGCCATCTAGGCCAGTAAGTGCTAACTCAGAAGTAAATTTCCGCTGCTCTTGTCTAGTAACTCTGGATGAACCAGCAGAAGTTGATGGGAATACATCAGGTAACCTGAGTCCAACTACAGCGGTAGCGAAGTTTGAAATTCTCCACCCCTGTGCACTGGTACTGGAAAAAATCTCGGAGCTGAGAGTCGAGAGGAGGAAGCAAACATAGGTCACGACCACCGGCTGACCAACATAGTCCGTGACCGCTTCTTCGAAACAGAGATGAAGGTGAAGCTCTAATCACTCCGATTATACTATGGTGCACCTGCTTAGGCCAATCTGCCTGTGGCATTTGACAGACACCCTAAATGTTGTTCTGCCTGATGCGGAAAGCAATATTGTTCTCTGCCAGCACGAACAGCGCACGCTTTCCCGCATTTAGCGCTTCGATTGTGTGCTCCCTGCCTGTTTATGTGAGCTTTACTCGACTTACATCCTGCTCAGTATCAGTTATGTGCTGACCACGTTACCTGTGGAAGAAGTTCGCAATCCAGCGTCTTATTTGTTAGCAGATAATTCCAGCCCAGTTTATGCTGCCACGACTGATTACTGTGTCAGACCATCTGCCTTGGTGTTCCAGAGCAAACTGAACATGAGCTCCCCACCAACAGACTGCAGTAGTCGGTGATGGAAGCCTTGCTGGTCTCCTTGCAAAACAGCCTCTGTTTGAAATCGGTTTGGACCACTAGAGGAGAGATTATGAAACCTTGGTGGCGAACCCCTGACTTTGTGTTTGAGTGGCTTCGTCCGGATCGCTGTAATGGTGGCAGAAACCACTGGGGCGTAGTTGAAAGGCAGCCTCAAGAAAATAGAAATACTATGAGATCATTTGCCCAACAATATTTGATAGCTCATTAAGGATACCTCTCTTAAGCAACCTGAGTCTCCTTAACCAAATCTTGAATCCTATTTAGCTATCTTGTGTGACAAATAAACCTTGCCTTCACGATGATCGCCCCCTAAATGGATTATTCCAATCGTATGGAGTTAATCGACTCTTCTCCAATTTATTAAGAACCATGCTCTATAGGGATAGTAATGGTTCTGAGGCTATGATTGCCTGATGAGATGCGAAGGAATAAAAATCAAAATATCATCAAGATAATTGCTGGAGGCTACCGGGATTCCTGAGTCGGTTATCACTGCAGGACTTTGGCTAGGTCCTGGGGGAGGAGGCTAATCCGAATTGAAGGCCACAATTCAAATAAATGGTGGTATGCTAGCAGAATCTCAAAATTTATACATGAAAGGGCTGAATATCAAGGCAAGTACACCTCTGTCAATTTAATGGCGTGAGCACATCCCCTTTCCTAACCCATAATATTAATTAGGAGGTATTGCATGTAAATTTGCGATCATGACAAAACACAGTGCAACGTTGTTCAAGGATCAATTATCATTCTCCATCCCCCCCCCAAAATATTTTTTTTTGCACAACGAAAAGATGTGAATAAAAACTTGTCCTCGTTGATTGTCACTACTGGTTGGATGGCTGTAAATCCAGTATATGTTGGATAGCGAATCCATGAGATTACGCTGCACCGCGTCTCTGAAGAGAGGTATGACATGAAGGGATCGCGAGAATGGATCTAACTCCCAGCGTGAGCCAAATCTAACTGTATCCTGACCTAGGTGTCAGAGGTAGAGGAGTCCCATTGCGCAGCGAATAACTTAAGTGTCTCACCATGGAATTGGGTCCCGGAGTTTCTTTGTCGCTGAAAGGCCTGCTCCCTGCTCCTCGATAGGATCTTTTTGATTGACCATCCCTTCTACCTCTCTCACTGAGACGGATCTACCTGGTGTTGTTGTCCTAATCTAACTCGGTGTCTCTGTATCTGGAGGAGAAGGATCCTGGATAGAAAAGATCGAAAAAAGATCCCCTTGAAAGGACTGGGCTTTCTGGAATCTGACTATTGACTTTTCATCCGCCTCAGAGAGTTTTGAGCTGCTCAAAACTTTTCACGGAAAATACTCCAATGCGTCTGTTCTGTCATCCGCTAGGCATCCGTTACGCATCCGCTATATCCGCTAGGCATCGGCTACGCATCCGTGCAACTCGATCCGCTCCAGCCAGTAAACGCGACCCAGGAGGAACGGAAGTAGCGGAACGCGAACAGAAGCAGAGATGATGCAGAACCGATGAAACGATCAGCTCGCAAAGAAAAAGCATTATTAAAATGGAAAAAACGTCCGCAGAGGGGATCTATCTCGGATATTAAGGATGTCTTAGAGGATGCCGAAGAGGATGCAAAAGGACACATAGGAAAACCTATATTGCCTATAAAAAAAGGAGCAACTCACCTGGATCTCACTTTCGACCAGCAAGCCCTGCTGTGCAGACCTCTGCAGCCTTCATCTGCCCTCTTGCTCTTCCACAGCATCCAGTCTCTCCACCATGGATCATCACACACTCCTTTTGTAGCCACCATCGTTCTGCAACAGTGCGAAGCCATCTACAGGCTCTTTCACCTGTTCTACGCAAGAAAAGAGGCGTCAAGAAGTGTCTGGGTCCAAAGGGATCGCAAGAAGAGCCAAGTACGGACTGTTAAACAAGCTGAGGTGGAGCTCAGGAACAAAAGACACTCGGGGCATTCCCAGAATTCATGAGGATGCCTCCAGCCATGTATGATGAAGTTGTGCACGCCTGACACCCATGTTCCACAGAGCACCAAATTCCACCCCAGCCTGGACCCTGGCTCAAGGTGGCACTCCACTCTGCGCCACTGGCCTCAGAGACCACCTACAGGAGCATGCAGTACCCTGGAGCCATACAACACCATCAGCATTGTCGTCAGAGAAGTGTGCAAACCATCATCGAAGAATACATGGAGGTAGCCTCCTACAGTGTCTCACACTGAACAAGCTGGAAGAAATTGCAGAGCATGGTATCAGATTGAACTTCCACACACCATTGGAACATAATGGGAAGCACTCTCACTGGCCTCAAAGCTCACCAAGTCAGGGTCCACTTATTACAACTAATGGGCTTCTCTCAGCATATCCTCTTCGCCATGGTCGATGCTGAGTCACAAGTTCATGTACATCGATGCTTCAAAACGGGTCAGCTTCAATGCCCAGGTATACAACGCCAATCACCTCAAGAGGGCTAACACAACCTCATCATGGCTTCCAGATCAACGACCCCCTGCCAACGACACGTTAAGAATGTGCCCTACTTCAATGGGGATGACGCCTTCCTCCCTCAGAACCTACCTCATGAACCCTACACCTCCACGAGCCTCACCCGTTAAAGAGAGATCTTCAAATACAGGCTGTCCAGGCAAGCAGTGGTGGAGAACGCCCTTTGCATCCTTGCCAACACGTCAGTGACTTCTCACCACCATGCAGCATCGCCCACAGACCGTGAGGAGATCGTGGAAGCTTTGCTGCATCCTGGACAATCTCATGCGCACCCGCTACCAGTCTTGGCAGAACAGACCGTGGACCTCCAAAAAGGAATGGGGACAGGAGCCTGGGAATGGAGGCAAAGGGCAAACCTAGATAATACTTGATGTGCAAGCCCCAACAGAGCTTCACGTCAAGGAAGAGCAGCGCAACCTCCTGAAACTCGGTGCAATCCCCCAGCTGGACGGTGAGTGCAAGACAGGATGATAGATGCTTAATGGATGCTTCCTTCAGCCTGTCTCATCACACGGATGAGATTGGGCCATGTATGGTGGGTGGGCCTACAATGAACAGGGCATTTAATAAAGATTTGTTTTATGTTGACATGTGTGGATCAATGATTAAATTGTTATTGATAATAAAGGCGTGGCACCTGGATGGTCGACTCAACAGTCCCACTGTCTTGCACTGGAGGTTTATCTCTCCCACAGCTATTACCCCATTCCTACAGTATCCCTAACCCATCCCACAGCTATTACCATCCCACAAGCTATCACCATAACCAAAGTATCCCTGCCACCCCACCTGCTATCCTACCCATCCCCAAAACATGCAAAGGCTAAACCATTTCTAAAAAGTTTTCCACCAAGACTATAAAAAAAAAAATGAGAAATCGAAGTGTGTGAATCTAAAGATACACTTTACTTAACAAACAAGCCTATAAAAGAAAAATGACCCAATCAAGTGTCCAAATAAAGCCACAGGTTAGCAGCCAGCCTCTCTGGCCAACTCTTCTTGCTCACTCTGATCCAGAGCGTGATGTCCACTGCGTCTTGGAGGCTGGTCCTGGTGCACTGCGTGTGTCTATATGTCCATTGGGGTGCCAGCATCAGCAATAGTTCACCGAGCACGACCACCACAGCCAGAAGCAGCAGCCATCAGCTCCTTCCAGAAAGCAGAAGCTAGCGAAATGCTCCAGCCCAGAAACAGCCCGTGCTACAGAAATGCCCCAGCAGAAGCAGAGTAAGGCTCACTCGGGCGGGATGTACCCTTCCCTCCTGTCCAGGACGGCAGCAAGATGGCTGAGCTTTCTGTCCTCTCCCCATAGTGTTTCGGTTCTGGCTGCTAGAGCGCCAAGAACCAACGCGTGGCAAGAAGGTCTGGCAGCCAAGTGCTGGCTCCAGGCAGCGCAGAACCTAAGGCTAGCAGGAAGCAGCAGGAAGGCTGGCAGGCAGCAGGTAACCAAGCTTAGGCAGGCAGGCACAAGGCAGGCAGGTAAGCTGGCAACAAGCAGCTTCAGAGACTCGGCAGGAAGAGCTGGCAGGCAGGCAGGCTGCAGGAGCTTGGCTCTGTGGCGGGAGGGTGAGGGGCTGGAGGGTGGGAGAGGCCACCACCCTCCTCTCCCAAAAATGTTTCAATAACTCGCTCATACACTCTCTCACACTCGAACTCACTCCTCCACACTCCCGAAAGGAAGCTGCACACAGCTATGCAGCGAGGCTGGCACGGATAGCTGCAGGCAGAACTGGCTATGCAGGAGCTGGAAGCAGCTTGCAGGAGGCTTTCAGGAGCTGCAGCAAGCAGACAGCAGCTGCACAAGCAAAGCTTCAGGCAGTGCCAGAGTAAGCAGTCAATCCGTTCCAAGCCACATGGCTCTCCATCAAATCGGTTGACACCCTGTAACTACTCCCGAAACTGCCTGCCTATCCCTTATATCATCGCAGGACTTATATCAATGCATCCTCCCTGCATGATCGCAAAATATACGTTCCCGCACTCGCCGTCTAGCTCTCTCTTCGCGCCATCCCCTTCAAGCTGTATCGCGTTGAGCATCCGGCTTCATCCCCTGAGTGCCACTCTGGCTGTCATCCGCTCCATATGTTCACTCCCTCATATTCCGCAGTACCGCTTATTTCCTACCCCCACCCCAGAAAGCCTACTCACACTGGATGCCTCTATCCCATCTCGCTTCCACTCACACCGCTACGCATCTCCGTTCCCGCAGATACTTCCTGTCTCTTCCACCACTCCATGCGATCCACTCCCCGACTGATCCCGTAGTCACTTACCCCTATTATCTCCGAGCTCTCTAGGTTACTTGCACAAACTTCTTGCCCCCTTTCTATAAGACATACGATTAACGATGAACATTTTTTCATCCTACTGTGTCACTTCTTTTACCTCTAACACTGTACTGCATTACTCCCGTTGCAGGTACAGCTTAAGAGATGACCGCCTTGAAAGCGATCTATAGCCCACGCCAACAGATTTATGAGCTCTGCATAGGGCTACTCACCCGTTCTTTTCTCCACTTTAAGCCTCCAGTGCCTCACCTTGAATAGAGACACTAACATCCACTAATAGGCTCACCTACCCCAGGAGTCCCCAAACTTCAAATTCAGGTCCAAGTTTAAGTATTTCCTATCCTTCCAGTTGGGAGGTATACCACTCAGAAGTCCCACTTGCTTTCTGCCACTAGGTCCGAAATATGGTCGGATAATTACCTCCTCAACGTACTGTAAGCATGCCTCTGGTCCTTCCCACTGAATCAAAGGCTGTCAAAGGTGGTACTTGTTTAGGCCTGCAAATTCCTTTACTAAAACATGAGAGATTTGAAAAGCTTGCTAAATAAGCCCTTAAAAGCAGCTCTCAAGAAATAAGACCCTTCACCCAACATTTCCCCCTTCTACATGGCTGCCCTCTGATACACGTGCCTTCTCTATCGTGAATGATCCCACTCAACTCAGCCATTTGAAATTTGGTCTACCCTCCTCCTCCTCCCAAGCCCTATAAGAGAGGTCTCCCCTGTAATGTACCTGGACTGTGTTCCGACCCTGTCATCTGGCAATACCCAGATTAGCTCTTGGTCATATCATAGACTCAGTAATTCTGACATACCACGTTTAAACACTGCGCAATCCCTTGCTAACAACCATCTCCATTCCAGCCTTCATCCTCTGAACCTCCCAATAAGCTTCACCCTCGAAGACCACGCTGTCTGATAATGGCTTAGGCCCAATCCTGGTATGTCCAAACACTTGAGCTTGTTCCTTGTGGAGTTAAGCCACCTATGAAAGGGAGAATCAAGAGTAGGTGTAAAAACTACAACTGAAGAAAATGGAACCCCTGAGATGCCACTTGGACCTCTTAGAAGCCTTCATTGCTTTTGCAATCCTCATGGCCACTTTAAGGTCCCTTTCTGAGACTTTAAATTTCCATGGTTATTCTTATCTTCAAGCAAGTGCCTGACGAGGTCTACCATCGCCCATTTTGATTCTAAAAATTAGAATAAAGTAATTGAATATAATCTGTGTACAAACGAATTGGCATCCCAGGTCGATCTAGTCCAAAAAACGTTGCCTGATAAAGTACTAATGCCCCCTTATTTATTTATTCTTTTTATTTACTGTGTGTGTATATATATTTTATATATCACTATAAACCATAAGTCTACCTTCATAATAAATTTATGAAAATTAAAATATTATTACGTCAAGCTATGTGCCTTACCATGACATGCAATCTTATTATGATTAATTAATCACAATTATATTATCCTTCATAATTGTTTCATAAGTGATAATGTATATTACCAAACTTTCATTTATATAAAGCAACCTCGACACATCCTAGACTTATATTCACATATATTAACTCTAACTACCACTCACACTCTATATGCACTCCTCCAAATATCAAGAACGAAGCCTAACGATCCTGTTGAGATCTGTAAGGGGCTTAAACAGCACCTTCCCTGCACAGCCAGACACTTGGGCCTATGTCTTGTCTGCTTCCACTAGAAGGCTGAGTTAAGCCAACAAATTTTAAAAGCACAAATCTAATTACCTCGATTCAGGTAGTTCAACACCAGGGGTAAACACAACTCTCAGCAATTCCTGAAGAATTCTGTTGCTTCGACGCAGAAAATTACTTCACACAGCTCAGGAAGACAACAAGCGTGACAGACGATGGCACTCAAGATGCCTCCAGCATAAAGTCTTTCACGCGCTTCTCCGCAGCCGCAGCTTCCCGCGCTTCAAATTAGCCAGAGCTCAAATGAACTTGAGTCTCAAATCAACAGAAATGGCAGAGAAGGAATTAAATTCCTAAGCTACTTCCCCATGAGAAAAACGCCATTCAGAAAGGGGTAAAGGCGATACACTTTTAAAAACAAAATATCAAGCCGCTAGCAAGCAAACGATAAAGACACCAGCAGCAATCAACACTGGCAGCAGGTAAAAAATGTTTATTCTGTGGGAGTGGAGCAGAGCAAGCTCCACAAAGCTCCCACCACTTCTTCTTTTGGGGGGGGCACTGAACAGCCCTTCCCTTAAACCAGACGTCTCAGATTGAGTAAGGATTGAAGAGCCTAAAGACAAAGAAAAAAACCAAAGAAAAACGAATTTAATACAACAACCTGCTAATATTCCTGTGTCTCATGTAAAGGAACGTATCCCATAAGTCACTGCCTGCTATCGATGAGCTGCAAAAACTGGGAACGAGCTGAGGAGTCACGGGTGGTAGAGGAGCCGCTCCACAAATCAAGCTCAGCCTGTGAATGCGGAGACTAAGCACCTCCCACTACTGGATGCTCTGAACAGCTCATAGGAGAACTGACTGCTTTAACTGTGAATGACTTGGCTTGTTTGGATTTTGCTTAAACATTTATTGGAAGTAAAAACCTACATTTTACAATACAGTGTATCTGTGTGCCAGTTGTGTGTTATTCTTCACTACTCTCACTACGTCTCCCTGTGTGCCTAACGGGGAATTACTTCAACACATGTATAGGTTACACTGTACACCTGAGTGCATTCTTTCAGATAGAGGAGTGCAGTTTACACTATAGTTTTGGCAGGAATTTTTGAAGCTGGTGGGAACTGCCCAGGGCTTAAGCTCCTCCCATCAACCCCAAACTAACGGAGCAGGCAAGAGAACCAGTTCAGTTCTGTAATAATACCTCAGGTGCTGTATTAATTACCAGCAAGATGGTACCAGGTTCACTCCATTGAAGGTGGCCTCTGGCCAGGATTTTGGAGCTATACCAGAGCTGCCTCAAGAAAAACTTCAAATATCTTCCTTAGCAGTGGATAGCACAACTCCAGAACACTTGGCCAGTAGCTCATAAGGCACTGGAGGATGCACATCAAGCATAAAAGAAACAAGCCATTAAAAAAATGTGTGAACCCAAAAGATTTAAAAGTGGGTGATAAAGTTTCCTCTCCACAAAATACTTACAAACTACATTGGGTCCCAAATACGTTGGTCCATTCCCCATTGTTAAAGTAATTAACCCACTGTAGAACTGGAATTGCCTAAGAATCTTAGATATATTCACCCTGTTTCACTGCAGTTTATTGAAACCTGAAACTGTGTCACCTCTTTGCCCCACACCAGACATTCCACCTGTGCCCAATTTACTTGAAAGAGAGCAGAATTTTGAAATTAAAGAAATTTTAGATTCAAGGAAACATACATAGATGCGTGAAAACACTTCCTCGTTCACAGTCAGAATGGGTGAATTAGTATTATTATATAGCATTTAAATTATATAACATGCACCTAAACTCCTCCAAAGTTTCAGAGAAAATACCTTAAGGCCCAGTCCCACTGCACTTTATCAAATATCACATTATCAAATGCCTTCTGTGCATCTAGAAATATCAAAGCCATTTGTTTTTCAGGATGTGCCTCATAAAAGGTGTCCACCATTAAGCCCGATCGCTTCTGGGTG
>BHFT01006430.1:0-27128 GCA_004320025.1 Laticauda laticaudata
GTTTTGGAACGGATGGCAAGGTTTTTTGTCCGTTTTACATCCTCTTTGCATCCGTTGGTTCGGTGTGACATGGGCTTAAATTCAAGAGATCCAGACAGTTTAAATAGGTATAAAATTTATTGTAAGCTTGAGCACTCTAGAAGAATCTCTACATTTGTTAAGTGAATCGCTGCAATTTTTAATCAACATTTGTTAAGTGAATCTGGCTTCCCCATTGACTTTGATTCTCATGTCACAAAAGGGGATCAGATGACTCCAGAACACTGCAACTGTCACACGTGAATCAGTTGTCAAGCATTCAAATCTAAATCACCATGGGGATGCTGCAATGGTCAGAAGTGTGAAAAATGGTAATAAGTCACTTTTTCAGTGCTGTTGTAACTTTGAATGGTCACTAAACAAATTGTTGTAAGTCGAGGACTACCTGTAGTAGAGGTCAAGGAAAATTAGCAGGAGATAAGAATAGAAAGAATTCAAGGTGGGGGGGACTTAGATCTCTTCTGAGTGCGAAGGGATTAATGACTGACGACATGTTTGACCTTTCCCTTGGGCTCAGCCTGGTTATCTCCCACATCTTTCATATTAAATATATTGACAAGGACTATGGTGGGAATGACAATTATGAAAAATGGTCAACCACATTTACCCTTTGAAGGGATTGGAATTTTCCTGATTTTGAAGGTAGTTTTAAGTATTTCTTCACAATTTTCATCCATTTCATATTTTATGAGAATGTAATAGTTTGGCATTCAACCAACTGAACTTCATTAACAGAGGGAATTCTGAGAATCAAAAAAAGTCTTTAGGGGCCAGATATAATCCAGAGGCTTCAAGCCATCTATTCCTAATAGAAAAATTAAGCAGCCTTTAAGAGTTATGTTCTAATCTGGTTACAGAAAATGCTACTTACTTTGTTTCTTTCATATTCTAATGGGTGCATAGCTACATCTACAGCAGTGGTCACCAACCAGTGAGCCAGGGACCACTGGTGATCCATGAGAAAATTTTGGTGGTCCACAGAGAAATGTCAGCCCCCCCCCAAGCAATTAATCCAGGCTGCGCAGGAACACAAGACTGCTTTCCTTGCATGAAGCCAAGAGTCAGTCTCTCTCTCTCTCTCTCTCCAAATATTACTGTATAATTTCTAAGAAAGCATCACAGGGTTGCCAAATACATGTGTTCAAAATCATCAGTGGTGTTTCTTAGAACCAAATAGTGCACAATACCAATTTTTTTTAAAAAAATATTTCAACATACTCAATTTTTTATACTCAATTTTTTATACTCAATAATTTTTCACATTATTAAAAGGTCAACTTTTTTCCATCGGTCAACTTTTAATTTTGGGATACTAATTTATTCTGGAAGAACCATCTTGAAAAAGATTGTCATGTTTAATAACTACACATTTGGTCCTGCTTCTTCAACATAGACTCTTAATATTTTAACTTTGTGTTGTTTTAATCTTTCAATTTTTTACTTGTTTTATAATCTGTAAGCTACTCAGAGTCACCTTGTAAGGGACATGAGTGGCATAAAAATATAAATAGATTATAAAGCACGCTCAGTACTTGTTACTATTATCACTTGTTCAAATAAAAAGACTAGTAATATTATCATGGCAGGCTCACTATAGAAATAAATAGCCTTTTTAGCAATTTTTCCCAACCTGTTGCCTTAAAATATATTGGACTCCAGCACCTTTCATACCCAACCAACATTGGGCATGAGTTGTAGTCCAATAAATCTGGCAGATGCTAGATTGGAAAGGCTATTCTTTGAAACCGCATTGATACTGCACTTATGTACTTGAATATTTATTTATTTGTTACATGTATATATCGTCTTTACATGATCTCACAAGACTGTAAACAGTGACACACACACACACACACACACACATACGCATACCCTCATTTGTATCTTCACTATGAAATCTTGAGGTAGATCAGTGTGAAAAAAATAGAATTCAGCAACTCCACAGCTGAGCTTTGCAATCTAAGGCCACGAGTTTATCTCAAAAACCACAGTGTTTTTCTGCTTTTCAAAAATAATATAACATTATATCAAGTACATAAAAGCTGGGCTTTTCTCTCCTCGTTCAAATCCAGGCAGCGCCTCCCCGCCCATCCCTAAAGCCAGGATCTGGCTCTGTGCGTCTTAGGACCAGGGATCGGAGCCCCGAGGAGCACAGATCGCTCGTAAAATGCGGACCAGGGAAGCGCCAAGCTCAAAAGGCGCCTTCCGGGGAAAATCGCCCGAAAAGAACCTCCGGCCAGCCACAGCAGCGGCAGAATCTTACCCAGCGGAGGCGAGAGGCGAGTGGACCGCCAGTTCCCTGTCTGCCAAGCCACCAATCTGTAACCGCCGCCAGCAGACAAAGCTGCGCCGCCGCTGCCTCCCTTGCCTTTCTACCTGGGCGCTGGCATCCTTCTTCGCCGAAGCCCCCTTGCCAAACCTAAGCCAGCCCGGTCTGGAAGTGGAAGGGGGGGGCAGAGACCCGGATAGGCCGAGCACCCACCACCAACTCACCCCGAAAGGGACCGTTTTACTCCTGAACGCCTCCCGAAAATTGGGACGGTACAGCCGCTGGTGCTTTCCATCGATTCCCGGGAAGTGCTGCAAGAGGCATTTTTCCCTCAGCGTCCGGAGCCTTCCCCTGTTGGCGCGAAAGAGGAGAGGGAAGCCAGAGGGACTGGGGCTGGATTGGAGCTTATATCCTCCATTCTCCCCTCCCGACCGTTGCCCTTTTGTCCCCAGAGGAGTTCGCCTCGCCGTAAACCTCCTCCTCCTCCTCCCGCCCCCCACCAGCCCATCTCTTCTCATTTGCGCGGTCTTCGAAGCGGACGACACACCGGTCGGCGCTGGTTTGGCGGAGCCACGGAAGCCCCGCGCATGCTCTCGCGCTCCCTCAGCCCGGTGACTTGAAGTCTCTGGTTTTGGAGGGCTGAACCTGCCCGTCCCGCGGTTACCACATGCCGCTAAGCGGGGCTCGCAAGTCGCTTCTCCAGGCAAGTTAGTGGCGTGAGCTTGCGGGGGGGGGGGGGGGGGGGAGGGGCGGGAGGTGGAGACTTTCCTCGGATCGACCAAGAAGCACCTTCTTGGTGATGAGGAAATGGGGAAAGTTTGGGAAAGTGGAAGAAGCCTCGGGGGGAAAAAAACAACAACAACAAACCTTCGAACGACCGGTGAATTTGCATTCCAGAATAGCTTTCACTCTTTGCCTCTTTTTCAAGCCGTCTTTCTCAACCAGGGACCCTTTGCTTTATTTTCTGAATGGCAAAATGACCGCGGTGAAACTATGTTGAAACTATTTGTATTGCGAAGTTTTTTCACAATTAAAAAATGGAGGATTAATTAAATCCAATTAAAAATTAAAACATGGAGCACCTCCAAGGCTGACGTGTAGCCCTATAGTGTATGTTGTATTGTATTGGTGGACAGACCGACATTTATTCAGGAACGAATTGTAGAACCTTTGGGGTCCTTGGTGCTCTGTGATGATGGGACACTAAGTTAGCTGAGTAATGAAATGTCTGCAAGGCAAACGACCAAACTCAGAGAACACCAAGGACCCACAGATCAATCCTGAGCTACGAACCTTTCCCATAAACTCCACTGCAAGGTGTTTAGGTCGCTCTTTTCCTTCGTATATTTGCTGCAACAGTGGGACAACCCTACACCTAATTTCAAAAGCCTTGCACAAATGATCATTTGACAGTTCTGGCATGGATGAACTGCTCTTCTGCCAGCTGGGTGGAGGACAAATGAAAGATGGATGAATTTAGCATGAAAACACTTCATCTGATTCTGCCACATGCCCATTTTTGGCTTTGGCCCCAATCTACCACTGAGAGGCAGTCCTCAAAAGATTACACATGAGATATTTTTTGTTACCATGGGGCCACCAAACAATTTGCCCTGTTTTGTAGTAATTTTATTAAACATTACAATTAAAAGACTAAAAACTACTTCTAGTGAAGAGAGGAAAAAGAAAAATTAGAAAAGGAATTAAAGAAGAAATAAGTATTGGAAAGAAAAAGAAGAGATATATAAAGAAATTATTTATACATTCATGACAAGAATAAATCACTAATCTTTCCCTTAAACCAATAGTGGTCAGAGGAAAGAAATCTGAGTCTGAAGCAGAAATATTTGATCAAGCATTTCAGATAGGATCTTCCCTCTTTAACTTTATAATAAAAGTAGTATTAGCATTCATAACTTTGGCTTCCTAGTCTGGTCTGCAACTATATAAAATAATTGGTGCTGTCTACTTAATGTTTCTATTAATTCTTGGCATATTCTATTAATATTAAACTGTTCAAATATTAAGATTCTATTATTGTTCTGTTAATCTTGGAAAAAGGAGCAAAATCAGTGATTTTATCACAATTGGATTATAAACTTAAAGAATTTCAAAAACAAGCCCTCAACATAAAGGGACAGCATTCCTTTAGGTCAGGGCACATCTGACTTTTAACACAAATCAAGAGCATTCTTCTATGGCAAGAAGGGGCATTCACAAAAGTTGGATTATACAATAGGCTTAGCTATGTTTACATGAGCTATAATTTAATTGATTTATCTAATATGAAGAGTTCACATGACATACAGAACATCAACCAATCCACCAAGGGTGGATTTGCTTAAAATGTAGACTGAAAGGTGGTTAGCTTGTCTGTTTTAATGGCATAGTACACTATCAAAATGGCTGTGAAGCTAATGTTATCCTGTTCAGCAAATGATGGCCATGATGAATTTATCATAAAACATTCATTCATAAGAAAGGCAAACACTGGTGAGGTATCTTACCCCATCTCCACTAGTCATGCAGAGTGATTCATTTATCTAGACTAGAGCACCAACAAAGCACTGTCTGCAACAATCAACCATTTTCGAAAAGCATCTCTAGGATAAAGGAGTTCCCAGAGAGAAAGTTCAAAAATTCAAGATGGCAGCTGCAGCCATGTAACCAGAACTACCATTTTCACCTTTCTGCACCAGCCTTATTATCACTGCCACTATTTCCACACAGCCCATGGTTTGGGATCTGTGACGCCAAGTAGAATTCTTAGTCAAGATGCTAGAAACCAATGGCTAGCATAGCAAACCACAGTAAAGCCAGAATTACATGAATGTGACATCATCAAATAAATGTTACAATTATATATTTATACGTGGACATCTAAGGAGATAAGCTGCACCCTTTGCATAATAATATAATCACATACCCTGCCCCCATTCCCAATGAACATCCATGTTGGAGACTGGTTCTTTGCAACATGCCGGTTTTGCAATTATTATTTTTGGATTGTTAAAAAAAATCCTTTAAAAAATCTCAAGAAGCACACCTCATCTCTTGTTCCTGCTTAGCAATTCCAGACCTGTAGCACCTCCTTTCAGTCACTGTGCCTTTTATTTAAAATGCAGCACACAAAGTACATGGTTCAAGTTGTTTCCTAGCACCCACTAATTTGAGATCTGATAACTGAAGATATTGGGATTAATCTGCTGATTATATGAATTCTATGTGTACTCAAGTGCCGAGCTATAACTGTGCCCTCCTTTAGGTCCTGTTGCAGGTGAGTATGATCCTAGGAGTGAATTTCAAGTGGTTCTTTTTGGTGCAAGCAGTGGTGCAAGCAGGGGTGGGATTTAAATTTTTTAACCGTTTCTGTGGGCATTGCTTAGTTGGTGGGCATGGCTTGGTGGTCATGTGACTGGGTGGGTGTGGCCAACCCAATATCACTCACATCGAAGCACACATCTCGCCTGACCTCTCATGACTGTGGGGATGCTGCAACAATCATAAGTATGAAAAATGGCCATTAAGTCACTTTTTTCAGTGCCATTGTAACTTTGAATGGTCACTCCACACAAGTAAAGTACCAGCAAAGGAGGGGAAAAAAACCTCCAGATATGTTCCTAAAACAGGAAGTCTCGTCCTGCCAAGAATGTAATAAAGGTTAACGGTTGTAAGCAACACCAGAATGTTTCCTTCCTGCCTTCCTTACAGGATTACAGGATTTAATTTACAGGATTAAATTTACAGGATTTACAGGATTAAATTTACAGGATTAAATTTCTTCTAACAACCGGTTCTCCAAACTGCTTAGAATGTAAACAACCGGTTCTAGAGAATAGGTGCAAACTGGTAGAATCCCACCCCTGGGTGCAAGCATTTATTGGGAATGGTGGGCAGAACACCAGTGTATACAAGCACACACACAAACACACACAGGGCAAGCTTGCTAGCAATAGCACTTAGATTTATATACTGTGTCACAGTGCTTTACAGCCCTCTCTAAGTAGTTTACAGAGTCAGCATATTGCCCCCAACAAATTGGATCCTCATTTTATCAACCTCAGAAGGATGGACAGCTGAGTCAACCTTGAGCTGGTCAGGACCAAACTGCTGGCAATTGGCAGAATCAACCTGCAATACTGCATTCTAACCACTATACCACATGGCTTTTATCAAAAGTTCCCCATGGCTTTTTAAGCAAAAGAGCTTAACTGAGAAAGAGGCTAAATAAGGTGGCCTAGGTGGCACCTAAGTGGCATATTTTGCTCACAGGTCCTCCTGATTCAGACATCACAGAAAGGTGATCAGCTGCTCGAGGATCAGAAAGCTAAAAACTGAGGACATATGTGATTCATTCAAGGCATAAAGGCGCAACATTGAGGTTGGAATAACTTCATATAAAGAACTAGAAGCTAGCTGTTGTTCTAATGTAGGCCAGCCAACAGGTCACACCCAATTAAGGACATTGCCATTCTTGTTTTGTGTGGATCCAGTTGGGTGCCTCTCTTTAGTTTTCTGCAGTACACATTACATTTTCAGACAGAATGTTGCTTGGGACCAGGATCCTGGTCATCTGATTTGTGGAACTGATGATAATTGGAGTTAGCTTCAGTTGCCTGGTTATGTTGATGTTCATCGAGAGCAACTCCTCCACTTCAGATTCCCATAACTTGTAGGAAACCACAATACTTTAAAGTGATCTAGATTTTGGGCTTTCATCTTGGCACCAAAGGATGCAAGTGAGTTCTTCTTTGTTGGTATCCATCTGATTTTTTTTTTTTGTTAACCACCTAGGAGAAGGAGACAGCAATGTAAAGCACTAATCTGCACATTTGCAGTTATGTCTCTGGGCCTCATAGAGATGTCAGAGAAATTATCAGAAAATATAATAAGTGAATGGCTGCTGTTCAGGGATTTCTTTGAAAGTGTTCACCTGCTCAGGAAAAATAAATTTAAATGCTGTGTAAACACCATATAACTTTCACCATGATAGTTTGATTAATTGTAATGACATTAATTGTAATGTTCATTCATTAAAAAGTAAAGAAAATCAAGGCTTTGGTGATATTTTCTGCCGTTATAGTTTATAAATCATTGTCTATGGTTTACTGTATTGTATGATTGCAGGCCATCATGGATTATTAGAAAAAATGTGGCTTAGCATGCCTGGTGAACTGAGCAGCTTTCTTTGGGAGTGATTTGGTAACTCCCAAAGAACTAATTTATATACCATTTCATAGTGCTTTACAGACCTGTCTTTACAGAATCGCCATATTGCCCCCCAACAATCTGGGTTCTCATTTTACTGGCCTCAAAAGGATGGAAGGCTGAGTCAACCTGGAGCCAGTGAGAAATGAAATGCTGACAGTTGCCAGAATTAGCCTGCATTACTGCATTCTAACCAGTGTGCCACCATGATACATATAAGTACAAAATAGATGCCCCAAATCCCACGCAGAGTCTTCTGTTTTATTTGTTTGAGGAATCAAGAAAGGCAGTAAATACTTGCTACCAAATTTCACTTACATACTGAAATGCATGGATCCTGTGAAAAAAACAGTACCACAAATCACAAGAATTTTATACATTATCTTGGTCATAATGTTTTGGTCTGATTTTCTGACTCAGCTTATTGCCACTGTAGCTTGCAAGCCACATTTTAGAATTCATTGGGTTGTACAAACCCAGTCATTTGATGTTTATTTAATAAATAATGTGTAAAGAAACTCTGATTTAGCATGATCCAAGCATTGACATCACTTTTTAGATAGAGAAAGAGAGATCAGCTGAATGACAAATATAAAAGCTACATATATTAATACATACAACATTATCTGTGTAGGAAGATGAAAGAACTGAATTGTACATTCTGCCATGTCTTTATTCTTCAGAGTACTGAAGACTGGTATCACTGCAGTTGCTTTTTTTCAATTTCCTGGTTGTCTGACATCAGTACATCTTGAGAGAAGCAGAGCAAACAAACCCGCCTGAATAGAGGCATTTGTGCTGCTTTGTTTTCTCAATAATTAATATGTCAATAATCAAGTGGGAAAGATATGCTTATGCAGCTGGAAAGCTGATAGTAGCTGACTTTTCCAATCATAGATGGTGGTCTATCTACCTTCAGAGGTACTTAGAAGAAACAAGTGAAGTAAGTAGAATATCGGCTGTCAGTCACATCCCTATTAACTTCTGTATAAATATTTCTGTACCGAAAGATCTTTTAAATATTGCTGTATTTTATTGTTTCAATATCTTCTTCGCTATTAACATTTTAATACCTTGTTTTCATTTTATGTTTTTAATCATGTATTTGCTCTATTTTGGAATTTAGATTGTGAAACAAAAGTTATTAAACACTGAAAACCCCAAACAATATACAGTATTAATATTGGAAATCAACAACCTTTTAAATTGTGTTAGTTTTAAAAGGAAAGGGATTATAGCATATAGTAATATAATAGTAGTATTTTTTAAAATAAACATTTTGTTTTAATAGTAAACAGTACATTTTATAGAGTACAATCCACTTCAGAGGAAAGTTACACAACTGATAAAATGGATTCTAATACAGAAAGCTTGTGCCTTAACAGATTTAATCATGATACTACTAGAGATATTTTTCGTACTTCTCTGAAAAAAATCTAGGTACAATTTTGTCCATGTTTATCAATGGATAATTATTAGGTAAACATGTTAAATATATCACACACACTCTCAACTTGTACTAGAACATTAGAATTTCTTTAAGAAAAAAACATGCCTATTATTGACGTTCTTTCTGCAATTTAGTTTTAATGATTCAATTGACCCCTTATGCTTCCCTAACTTTGCTGTTTCACAGCTAAAAATGACAATAGACCTTGGTATATTCCAGAGGTTCTAAATTTTTACTCTTGGAATCTCTATTTAGGGTATGATTCCATCAAATTAATGCATAAGCATTTCTTAGTGGTGATTTCTGATTGGCTATAATACTTTTTCTTTTAAGTTCAGTTCTGACATTATAAAAAATTATAAAGATTTTATTATGTTTGGATGTAAGAATAAATACATACATAAAATACATACATTTTACATAGTAGATCTCTGTGTAGTTGAACTCTTATTTCCCTGAAATGATTTGCATGCTAAATGGTTTTTTTAAAAAATAAAGGGAATCATGTAGCTCATTAAAAAAAATACCTTTGAGCAGTATTATTCTAAATATGGCAAAATAGCAAGGGACTTTCTGATTTCATAGGACTCTTAATATTAATCTTTTTTTTTAAAGCCAGAGATGAAAGAGGAAAAAAAAACCTGGCACTATGGTAAAACCAACTGAATGTATTTATTTATTTGTTTGTTTTGTTATAAGATAACAGGTATAAGTATAAACATAGTTATGAATACATGAAATTGATACATATAAGAAAAATAAAAAGAAACAATAGGACAGGGACAGTAGGCACGTTGGTGCGCTTATGCACGCCCCCTACAGACCTCTGAGGAAAGGGATGAGGTCAATAGTAGACAGTCTAAGTTAAAATTTTTGGGGTTGGGGGAAGAAACCACAGAGTCAGGTAGAGTATTCCAGACATTGACCACTCTGTTGCTGAAGTCATATTTCCTGCAATCAAGTTTGGTGCGATTAACTTTGATATCTATTGTGTGCTCTTGTATTGATCTGGTTGAAGCTGAAGTATTCATTGACAGGACATTGCAATGTATAATTTTATATACGATATTTAAATCGGATCTAAGGTGGCGTAGTTCTAGATTTTCTAGGTTTAGAATTTCAAGTCTAGTGGCATAAGGTATTCTGCAATGAGTAGAGGAGTGGAGAACTCTTCTTGTGAAATATTTCTGGACTTTCTCAACTGTATTAATATCAGACAGGTATTGCGGGTTCCAGATTGATGATCTGTATTCAAGTATTGGTCCAGCAAATATTTTGTATGCTCTAGTTAGTAGTGTGATATTACCAGAGAAAAAGCTACGTAGGATTAGGTTTACAACTCTTAATGCCTTTTTGACTATGTAGTTACAGTGGGCTCTAGCACCTAGATCATTAAGTGAATTAGGCCTCCATGGCATGGCATCTCGGTTTTGAGATATATATTAGCTTTTGTGATAAGGAAATGAATAAAAGCTGATTCAACATTTTAAAGTGCAAAAGCCAATGCTCAGATCCATCTTTAACTAAAACACAGAAAAGATAGAGAGGAAAGGATAAAGAGAAAATTGGCTATATTCCTACTAGCAAACTGAATATCAATATGAGCTAATATGTGACAAGTCAAACTGGAGATTTTTTGAGGAGCATTGATTGGAAAACTGGTTCTCCGGAAGAATTAGAAATTGTTAGAAAAAAGGTAGATAGTGGACATTCTATATTAAATAGAAAGCATAAAACTGACTGATGATTTGACGGGTCCTTGGTGCTCTCTGAGCTTGGTTGTTTTCTTGCAGATGTTTCACTACTAAAAACAGTTAACATCACCAGTACTACCATAAGGAGTAGGGCTTGCCATGTCAGCATGGGTAGAGTTGTCTTGGTAGTTCTTTCATTGGCCTTTTTACTGTTTGGCAGTTCCTTGATTGGGGGACTGTTTAATTCTTGATTGTTCATGTTCATATTGGTGTTAATCTCTGCTCATCTGGGTGTTAATAGTTGGTGGACTTTTTGTTCCTTTTCTAGCATGTTGATTGTTTCTTTTGAATGGTAGATGTTGTTTATATCTATGTGCCTGTTGATGACCAATTTGACAGTATTGCCAAGCTTCCAGCAATTATCTAGTATTTTTGAACTTGACTTGGTCTACAACAGGGGTGTCAAACTCACATCGTCATGGTGGTATCACACGACGTATCGGGACTTTTCCCCTCTTTAGTAAACTAGGTGTGGGCTGCAGTGTGTTTAAATGATGATTTATGTGATTGGCTTTCTACATGATATTACTGATATTTCTAGACTGATGTTTCACAGTATGAAAACCTAATAAATTCAATATTCCAGAAAGTTGTCTGAAACATCAAAGAGCCACCCCATCTAGTCAATAGATATTACAAAGCAGCTACCTATCTTTACAGATCTAGCTGAATTTAGTTCTTGTAATCAACAGCTAAATGGTAGTGATTATTCCTGTGACAAGAATTAAACACTTAGAAGAGATAACTTAGGGGATCAAAAGAAAATATTCTGCTAGTGCAGGAATCCAGTTTAAAACACCCCCAATCAGTGGTGGGATTCCAAAAGTTTTACTACTGGTTCTGTGAGCATGGCATGGCTTGGTGGGCATGGCAGGGGAAGGTTACTGCAAAATCCCCATTCCCTCCCCACCCCACTAACCTGCTTTCCAGCTCCATTCTCCTGTGCAAGGCAAAAAAAGAAGATCAGATGGGACTCGGGAGGCAGAGAATAGATGGGGGCAGGGACAGTCAGAGGTGGCATTTGCCAGTTCTCCAAACTATTCAAAATTTCCGCTACCAGTTCTCCAAAACTGGTCAGAAGCTGCAACCTCTGTCCCCAATCCCTGCTTGAAAATATTTCCTTCGGAAGAGTTTTTGTTGCCACATAAACATTTCTCTGATTCATGACAGATTTATATTCAATATCTGGAAAAAGGACTCTGGGTGGTGTACAGATACAATATTAAACATAAAAACTGTAAATAAAATTTAAATATGAGGCAAAAAGTATGATAACTTTGCATTAAAAATGAACCAAACTGTTCATTTCTAACCCTTTCTGTTTCTCCAGATACATTGGTCTTCCTTTTTTCCTTTCTTTTTGCAGAGAATAATTTACAGCTTGGTTCCAAGCCTATGTTGTCTGACTCTTAGTGGATTAATCTCCTCTACCTCCATCCAAGTATCCTCAAATATGTTTCAAATATCTTAAAACAAGAATTTTAAAGACTATACCGTACTTTCTGAGCCTTGGTGGTTTTCCTGCAGATCTTTCATTATCAAACTGAGTTACATCATCACTGCATTGATGATGTATCTAGTTCAGTAATGAAACATCTGCAAGAAAACTACCAGACTCAAGAGAGTACTGAGGAGCCCACAGTTCAACCCTAGTCTACAAATATTCTCTTTTGAAGAATATACACTTATTGCTAACATACAATAAAATATAGAAATCTTAGATTTGATTAGGCTTGTTCCTTAACAAGATCAGGAAAAAAAATTAAAATGATTAGATATTGCTTGGGAATTTCTCATAATCCTACACTCTCCTTAAGTTTTCAGGTGGTAACAGTAATGAGTGTGTTTCTATACATACTTTTACAATTGTAATCATGCATACATCATTCTTTTTATTACATGACATCAAGATTATTGCAGCGTATTCTACCTGCAACTATCATTAGATTATTTTTATTGCTAATTTCATTCACTCTTCTGAATGCTTCTTTTATAATCCCTATAAATCTCTCAGTGTTTCAATCTTTTTATCTTCATCTTGCTCTCTTTAACTACAGTATAGTCCTTTCTCTCTGTACTAAAAAAAGGTGTTTTTTTTTAGATTTTCCCCCAAATCCACTCTCAAATCCAAATCTCTTCTTTTGCCATAAGTTCTTATGAACAAATGTGGTTAAACTACATATTTAAAATTAGCAGAATGTCTTTAAGGCAGGTAATCAGCAGTCACCAATCTCATTAATTCTTGGGTCTCTGAATGGCTCAGTAACCTTTTGTGTTATCTCTTATTTTGCTCCAACTAATCCATTCATCTCAGTTAACAGAATTACTTTTTCTAGATCACATTCTTTCAGAATGCTACACTGTTTTTTCAAAAAATCATCCTTGATTCCTTCATTGCTATTTACTGGAGCATGACATGCAATTAGATCAACAAATGAATTTTTATCTTCACACAAACTTGCAGCAGTCAAGTCATACATACAAATTCATACTTCATGACAATGAAATGAAACCTACATTTTCATAACCATATATGTATTCTAAAAAACTTCTCTGATACATCCTTCTCTTTTGCCTCAGTTTCACAAACACACTACTTTCCTATTTTCCTCTCTTTCATTAGATTTGTTCATGTTCTTTACTATTTAATCCTCTTACATTGCAAGTTACAGTCTTCTTTTCCTGTGGCTGTCACCAGATGTTCCCAAAATATAGATCTTCATTGTCCAATATTACTTTGATTAATTGAGCTTCCACATAATTGTTATTGTAAGAAGAGAAAAAGTAGACTAAATTAGCAGCCTTAGTCATACTCATATAGTATTCCATTCTCATGAGAAGAACAGAGTGTAACCAGGTTTCAATCCATTTTTTCAGTATTGTAATACACATTTTTCTATATGCCATAAGTGCAACTAAGGTCCAGTTTTTCCTCTAAGCTGCATGCTCATTCTGTTTTGTGCATGCTAGAACCTTTATTCTAAGAACTACCTCCAAACTAAGGTACTTGTTAGGTGCGGGACACCAAAAATGACACATGTAAAAGATCCAAGCAATTTCTTTATTACATATTCACCCATAGACAAAATCTTGCCAGACAGAAACATAGTCTCCATTAGCTATTTGATAAAATGCTGGGAAGAAATTCAGGAAGATCCCTACTATGCTACTCCTGCACCATTTCCTGCACAGCATTGACTCAAGGCTAATGTTTCTCTTTATTCCTCTCTTCTGTAACTCAGCGCCTGATTCCACCACAGTACTGTTGACCAAAACCCACCAACTAAGAGGTGCAGGTATTGACACACTTAGGGATTTTCCATGTTTTTGTGAGGGATCTTTATCTTACATACAATTAATAGCTGAAGAATCAATGGTATTGTGAATTGATATGAAAGAGCATGTAGAATTGATGTTATCTGGTAGGTAAAAGTTTTTCCTCTCACCACTACTTCTTCATTTTGTTATGATATTTTTAGTACCAACAGCTGTACATTTAATTACATTTCAATCAAATAATGTGTAAAGATATGTAGATTTTCAATTGATTCCTTTTTTTTTTTCAATTTTGTTTTTGTCACATTTGTAAATACACTATTTTCTTTCAAGATAAGCCGGACATTAAATGTTCCTATATAATCAGGAGTCTGTGCCTTTTAATTTCAGTTGAGAATCTACTAGAGCAAGTCCAGAGACAAGGTAAGATCTGAACATAGATTTTGACATTGATTGGAATGAATGATCATCTCAGCTAGATTAGGAGTAATCAACTGGTTCAAACTAACCAGTAAATTTCCATGGCAAAGGGTGAACTTAAACTTGAGTCAACACTTTAAACATTATACCATACTAGTTCTCTCAAATTGAGAAGTAAATATTTCCTCTGAAGGCATTAATAAAACTGCTGCTTTCACTTCACATAAAAGTCAAGTGTTGCAGTTACTGTACTAAAGAAAAAACTCCTAAAAGTGCGTGTATTTTTTCTGACTGGACTGACCTCACTTTACTTTCTCCAAACACATTGACTATATTTCTAATAAATTATTAAATAATGTAGGCTAATGATTCTGAAGGCCTAACTATTATCAAAAAAAAAAATCCTTTACCAGTTAGAAAGTTCATGATTATTGTATGATATCAGAATAGTTAAACCATTAAGTATTGACAGAAATAGTTAAAAAATAAACAATTCACATTTATGTATGAAATGTAGATATAATTTATGTAATTAGATATAATTTATGTAATTTTCCAGTTACAAAATAGAAGTTTTGTGTGCTTCCCTTGGGTTTTCAAAATTTCTCTGGTAGCATAGCAAATCTGAAAGTTATAGACCAATAGTGGTTTCTTTATTTGGAAAAAAGATAATTTATTTTGTCTGAGGATGGCTAGTAAGTGTTAGCTTGGGGCATTTTTAGCTTTCCATCTGTTACACAGAATTTGTCAGGTCCAAAGCCAAAGATGAAGCAATGAAATCAATCAGTTCTTATATCTAATGTACAAGATTTTACCGAACTGAAATTGTAACTCACTAGTCTGATAGATATATCCTAAAATATCGCAGGGCATAGCTACTCTGAATCTTTGTACTGTGCAGTCTCTTAATCTGGGCTTCTTTCTTATGACATCTACTACCTCATCCCTGGGAAAACTTTGTGTTGCCAAAATTCCTCTCCTGATTTTCCAGGTACATATTCCATCACAATTTGATTTCCAACTGGAGACAACCCATGACACATTAGGCACTGTTTCAAAGATATTCCTAAACTGATAACGTAAATGACTATGGGTTGGCAAAAAAAAAAAAATAGTGAAGAGTGGAGTGAGTTCTGACTTCCTGTTGGCTTCCTTATTGATTTAGCTTGTGGGAAGTAGGGAACATCAGAAAATACAGCATTGCATGGTGGTGCTGCAATGGCCACAATTTTGCTTCACGGTCTGTCTGAAAATCCTTAGCATTTCAATCCCACTGTCCTGGATTTTGGATGCATTAAGTTGGCCCATTTGAGGTACCAAAAACTTTTGCCCTGTGATGCACTGTTTCACCCAATTGAAGGTTACAAACCACAAATAGGAGAGTTTTAGTTATATATATATGATTCATTCTATAAAGCAGGGATCTCCAAAAGGGGTGGGATTCTACCTGGTTGCACCAGTTCTATAGAACCAGTTGTTACGATTCTGACCAGTTCAGAGAACCGGCAGATCGCGCCATTGGCTGGTCCCGTGCCTCCCCTTCCTACCCACTCACTCCTTCCTTGGCATGCATGCCATCAAACTTGCCTGCGTTTGGTAAGTTGCTATTTTTCCTTTTTTTTCTTCCAACCATCAGCTGTTCTGCTGTGCTGGAAAATTTGGAGTAGCTAGAAATCAGGAAATCATTGGATTTCTTGCTTTCTAACTAGTCTACAAGCAGAGCTGAACCTCCTTTAGGACTGAAGCTTCTATTTTTCAGTGAGACTCAGGCAGCAGATTGCAGAAAGGTAGATCTCTGAGTGAATCTGTGACTCCTCAAACAACTCAATTTGCCTGCCTGCTTTGCTTGATTTTGGGTAAAATTTGCTCTTTTTTTATAAAAAAGTCAATATTTACATAAATATACAAGCCATGCCCAGCTAGTCACATGACCACTAACCCACACCCACAAAATAGCCTACAGAACCGGTTGTTAAGAAATTTGAATCCCACCCCTGGTCTCCAATCTTGGCAACTTTAAGACTTGTGGACTTCAACTCCCAGAATTCCTCAGCCAGAAAAGCTAGCTAGGAATTCTGAGAGTTGAAGTCCACAAGTCTTAAAGTTGCCAAGGTTGGAGACCCCTGCTATAGAGTGTATAGGAGGAAACATTGATAAGCCATTATATAATAAATACATAGAAACATGAGAGCCAGGACAGTGTGGTTAGATTAGATTTAGAGGCATTCTTTAAGTGTACTTTCACCCATGGAACTTATAAAGTGACTGTAGCTGAGTCACTTTTTTCAGGCAACCTACCTCTTGTACTTTTGTGGAGATAAAAAGAAGAGATTGTCATGTAACTGCTTTAATTTCTTGAAGAAATGGTGGCATATATTTCTAACAAAAAATAAAATGAGCAACAATGGATGCATATTATAATGTATTATTTTATCTCACTTGTTTGCCATCAGGCTACATATAAACAGCTGATTTTGATACTATTATTAATCTAATACTTCTGTACTTTCAGGGAAGAAAATACCTATTCATTATGAATTCATCTAACTATTTGCGGAACGAATCTGATTTAATACAAACACTAATAGCAATAAAAACAGGCCTTTATTTCATTAATTTCACCTTCACTATCACTATGAGTATATTGATAATTAATATTATAAGACAGAATTACAAAATGAGGAAAGAAGTCAGATACTTCTTTCTTTGCCACCATCTCATTGGCTCTACTTTATTCTGTGCTTTTGGCGTTATAAGCAATGCAATACAAATATCCCAAGTGCAAACACTCTGGATCTGGATCATCTTCAGAGTACAAGCAGCAACTGCAGAATCTGTCCTCATTACTTTAGCTTTGATGGCTCTCAATACTTGCTTTGCAGTTTGCTGGCCTTTGAGATACTTGGCATTTGTGCACTCAGTGAAAAATAAAGTTACAGCTTCTATTTGGATTGGGAGTATATTCAAATCTACATTATTGATCATTATTGAAGGTACAGAGCAAAATCCAGAGGAAATTTTTGAAGAGGAACCCTCTTGTCCTACTATGCTTGGTGGCAATTTTGCAAAAATATCTGGTCTTCTTCTCATATCACTTCTTGCAGCTGCCATAATGACTGGTTACATCTTATTGTGCAGAGAAGGAAAACTTTCTGGTCATTTTAACTCTTCAAATAAGAAAGCCAGAAAAACCATTATTATTCATGGGTTGCAAATGAGTTTTCATATTCTTCCACCTTTGATTATTGGAGCCATTGGAAAAGGAACAGAACACACAGAAATAAAATTTGGAGCTTTTGTGATTTTCTCCTTTGCACAAAGCTTTAGTCCCGTGGTTTATGGACTTCGTAATCAGGAAATGCTGGAGAAACTGTGCATCAGAAAAAAAGGAACTCAAGACAACAACTACTTGGTAAATAATAATAGCAATCCACTGCAGCTTCAAATGACTGAAAATCCAGTAAATGGAAAAACATTTTTTCTATGTAATGTATAAATGTCTCAAAGGCAAGTAATATATATGATAAATTGGGTGTTTATGTTTCTGAATATATTTCTGGATTATAACTCTTGGATACTTCAGAATTATATAAAACACATGCAATGATTCAATTCAACTGAATATATAGAGTTAAAAAGTTATATTGGGCATTTCAAGGCCAGTGAAATAGCCTATCTACAGCTCAGTAAAGATTCATAGCTGACTTGGGAAAACAACAGCCAACTGCAGATTCCTCACTTATCTGAGAAAAGGGCAGCCAATTTGTTGGTTCACAGAAATACTGTTACTAAGAAACTAACAAAGTCCCTGTCTTAATCAAATTGGTTTCTAAAGTGAAAGCAATTCTGTTAATGAATATTCTCTCTCTCTCATCTCATTTCAGTGGATTATTATTTAATCAAGGGCTTGGCTGACATACCCAGCTAGGATCTTGGAGTGCTACATTTTTACTTTAAAGAAGGGTTGAGCACAAATCCAGGTCTATGTAGAGTCCCAAGTCTCATTTTTTTCAGCCTCAAAACACTTTCAGACCACACTGTTCAATTGTGATGGTATTTGGTGGAAAGCATCCTTGAGGGCAGCAAGCTATTTTGTCTGTGTTGTCATGCTTTTGATTTATATTTATACTTTTTTTGTTTAATAAAATATTTGTTTAAATAAAAATGTTTCCTTTGGCGTGCACACTCTCTCCTCTCTCCCTCTCCCTCTGTCCCTCCCTCCCTCCGTCCCTCCCTCTTTTTCTCTGTCTCTCCTGATCTGGCTTTGTGAAGTGCTTTTGCGGAGAAGGTATCTATTTGTTCGAGGAATGGATGTTCTTCTAAATATCATCAGTCATTTGTTTCTCAGCTATTCATTGAAACAGAACGTGTTTTATTTCATTTTATTAAGATCCTAATTCTTAGATAAGCTATTTTTTTGCTTTCTCATCAGTTTATTTTTAAAATCTGCTTTATTGATAGGCCATGGTCTCAGGACGGCTATTTCATGCAAACACTTATACCCATCATTTCAGATGTGCTTGTAGGCCCCAAAGGTTTGGGAACCAGACATCCAAAATAATAATCCAAATATATATTCCTGTGTAGCTCTGCATTTGAAAGGCCTTTCAACATGTTCTTCAGAAATATGCTTCAAGCAATCTTGCATCATTATTACTTGCATTGAGAGTGAAGGCAGAAAGATAATTTAGTCTTCTTTCTCCTCTGCCCTCAATAACTTTCCTGGGTGAGATATATGTGAGGAAATGAATCATTTGCAGCAAGTCATGTACATTTGGAATTGATTAGCATTAGGAATTGATCTTTATACAATTAATTGTAATATTAAGACAAAATTGAAACATTTGGTATAATTATGGATGAGAGACTGGTTAGAATGCAATATGGTTGGTGGTTAGAATGCAATATTGCAGGCTGACTCTGCCCACTGCCAGGAGTTCGATATTGACAAGCTCAAGATTGACTCAGCCTTCCAACCCTCTGAGGTCGATAAAATTAGGGCACAGATTGTTGGGGGCAATATGCTGACTCTGTATTCTGACCCAGCCTTTGCAAGTAGTGATAAGACGTTTTCTCACGAGTCACAGGGCAGCCACAGTCTTTTATTAATAGGGATAAACAAAAAAGCAAACATAATTAGTCACAACAAACCTGGGTTTATCCAAAAAATCCGAATTGCTTGTACACTGGAAATGAATGGTTGTCTGCAATAACCGGCCACTCCCAAACCCCTCATATTTATTTCCCAGCCAGGGAGGAGCTGGCTATCATCTGCATCTGCCTCTCCCTGTGAGCCAACTTACTGTTTTCCTTTGCTCAACTCTCTTTTCCTCTCTGCACATATGCACATCTGGGATGGGCTCCATCTGTTCCTCCCTCTCACTCAGGTCAGGCCCCAACACATCTGCCACTCCACATGGGGGAGGATGGAAGGCCCCGGCACTGCCTCTGTCTCTGATGCTGTTTCCTTATCACAGCCTTCCAAAGGCTCCGAAGCTGGCCAGGCTCTCCCTCCACCTCCTCCTCATCTGACTCTCCAGCTATCTCTGCTGGCAGCCAATGGGCCACAACACTCTGTAAGCCACCTAAAGAGTGCTGTAAAGCATTATGAAGTGGTCTATAATTCTATGGCTATTTATTGACAAATCAATTTTGTTCCTCCCTCATAAAATGTATGACCAACATTTGTAAACACAGGGCTCTCACTATTCAGAAGGAAACTAAGAAAGAAAGTAAGAGTTTTTGCATCACACGCAGCCTTGACTAAAAGAAGTTGCATGTGGTATTATATGAGATTTACTTGGAAGTGTATTGCTGAAATGTAATGGAACAAAAGCTGTTTGCATAGGAGAAATACTTCACTCCATCATATAGTTCACCTCATTCCGATCAAGTTTACCTAAGCTATGCAGATCCTGAGAGTTCACGTTTTCTTCTCTTGTTTTTAAGTAGATGCTTTAAACAATTCTTTGGTGTGTGTATACAATAAGCACTAAGAATATATATATTATTCTGATCTCCCAGTCAAGGCTCAGACCAAGTATACGCCAAAAACTGTATTAGTTCTTCTGGTGAATGGCTTATATCCTGCCCTGAATGGAATGCATTCCTGTTGGTCTTGCTAGATCATCCGGGGGGGGGGTTCAGAATATATGGGCATACACATGCATAAATATATTTGATCAACCATAAAGAGTTGGGTGGCAAAATTGTGTAACAATAACAGACCCAAATAAAATGCAATAAAATTATATTAAAACAGTATAACAAAATAAAATTGTTAAACATATGTAAAATTCTGTTGTCACTAAATGTGACATAATTCATCCTGAGCATAATATTTAGTCTTCATTATTGCAAATCATATTCTGTTGTAATTTATGTTCATTAATAGCAGTGGAATAACATTTTGCTACATTACAGGAAATGTTAGTCTTATTGTCTTATATGAGAAAAGCAAGATAAAACTTATCTCAACATCCTGGAATATGTTCCAAAAAGGGAGAGATACAGCTACCTTGATAACATGAGCAGAACAACAAAATATATTGATGATTTCTGTGGAATTAGAATTGCTGACACAAGTTCTTCTGGAAAAAGGAATTTTGGCAAATTGCCATTGAGGATGACTGAATGAAAACACCATGTCTGGCTTTTTAAAAGGTTCACTGCTGAGCAGGGAATGTGTTTAGTTAATCATCTACTTGGTTCCCATCCAAATACTCCTTGATATGATGTGAAATTGAACTAACTTCATTGTGTTTTCTTCCTCAAGAAACCCAACCTTAATAATTTGAAACAGGACAATATCTGGTCAAGAGATATTGTGTCAAAGAAGACCATTTTTTGTATCACTGGGAGATACCTAGAACATTGAAATTGATCAATCAAAACTGCAGGGATTGATCCAGTTGGGAAAACATGGCACAGAATATCAGGTGGAATTCTATAGTATTTAACATTTTAAATATAGTAAGGCTCCTGAAAATTCAAGCAGAAATCTTAACCACAAGTCCAAGGCAAAAGATAATAGTTAATTATAATTCCTTTTTTATCTCTACTTGACAGGCTAAGCTAGTAGTAATTTGCTCCATCTCAGTGCCAGGCCTAAAGACTGGTTTGATCAAGAGTATATAATAGCTAAGTAAGACATTATAGTATAAGGCCATCAATAATCCGTAAAATCTTAGCCAGACTTCTCATTATAAGTTAACAGAACATTTAAAAACAAAGGATAAAACTTTCTTGACAACAAAGGAATGGGTGGTCCAGTCACTTCATGCTAAGAATTCTGTTCTTTTTTTGCAATTTCCAAACAAGAACTGGAGCCAATCTCCTTAAGGGAACTATATTCCTGTTGAGCAATATAGTTTGAGGCCCTTTATAATGCATATAAGGAGCAACATAGCCTATTAAGCTTGAGTCTAGAAGAACCTATGATACTTTTTCTGATTGTCTCATTGTGACAGCATCGGAAATTCAAAAATGTTCACTGAAATTTGTCCAAACTCCCAGAGTGGACACTATCTGCTGCAAAGCTTTTAAATACAAGATAGACTGATAAAGTCCTGTTTTGACTTTACTCTTCGCATACATAGTTCATACAGGATGTTTCCCCCAAGACTGGAGCTAGGCCCATAATTTAAAAAGGAAAAGAAAAGAACTGGCTAATTATAAATGTATTAGACATCTAAGCATAACTTTGTTGGAAAATGCAACACTGGATAAAGGAAGAATCCAGCCGTGGAATTCCACAGTATAACAACTGGTTCGGTGATCACGCGCGTACTCCGCATTACAAACAGCTCTAACACTTATATTCTACAGCAGTCCCCATGAAGAAAACAGCTGAGGAGCGGCAAACCACTCTGCTGCACGAATTAGCTGTGCTCTAAACAAAGGAAGTAAAGGACAGGAAAGAGCAGGGGTGGGGGGACAGTCCCACATGCTCGTCGCAATGAACCAGAGCAAGGGTTTTGCCCAAACTGGTCCGAATCAGTAGAATCCCACCCCTGAAAAAATCTATACTAAATAGCAAACAAGCACATTTCGGTGCCATTAATTATGATATCTTCCTGGACTGTTTTCAGGAGTCATGAATAATGCTTTATTGTCCACTCCAATGTAGGCAGTTCCAAACTATAGTTATATGGGAAGATTGGCCAACTCAGAAGAATTGTGGCCTTTGAACTATGGTGCTGGAGAAGATTCCTGCAAGTCCCTTGGACTGCAAGGTGATCAAACCGGTGGAGATTTGATAGAGGAGATCAACCCTAACTGCTCTGTAGAAGGCCAGATCCTGAAGATGAAACTCAAATACTATGGCCACCTAATGAGAAGGAAGGACTCACTGGATAAAAGCCTAATGCTGGGAATGATTGAGGGGAAAAGAAGAAGGGGACAGCAAAGAATGTGCTGGATGGACTCATTGAAGCAGTCGGCATGAGCTTAAATGGACTCAGGGTGATAGAGGCCAGGAAGGCCAGGAGGAATGTTGTCCATAGGGTCACGATGGGTTGGATACAACTTTGCAACTAACAACAACATGTTTGGACCCAACAGGAGTACTGTAGAACTTACCACTATAATATTTAACTATATAGAACTATCAAAATAGATTTTCTATCAGTTTGGAGTGAGGTATCATCAGAGATGAAGATTCAACTATACATCACCCTGGCCAGGCTAGAGATGCTGTAGAAATCTTGACCCAGTGCCTGAAAGTTATGAGATTCTGAATGGCATCTTTAAAAACCCACAAAGAATGCTAGCAAAATATAATTTTTGATTAATCAGAAACACTCTGATCACCTTTCACTATAGTTCAGGGCTGTCAAACATGTGACCCACGCCCATGCCCGGTTTAGCAAAGGGGGGGAGGAAGTTGTGATATGTCACGTGATGCCATCATGACAATGCAGGCTTGACACCCCTGCTCTAGCGATTGTTTGATGGGAGCATGCCTCTTGTATAAGCAAGTAGGTCCTTGGCATTAGGGGTCATCCTGGGCTTACGATATCTGTTAAGGCTATGGCCAGGTAAAATATTGCCCAGTTATATTTATGTACCAGTTGCAGTTTTTCATGGATTATGACTTCCTATCAACTATGACTCATAGCTTTATTACCAAATTAGTATAATTTCACAAAGAAGACTTAGGCTGCTTGTTTCCCATGCTGATACTGGCTCTAAATGAAATTGACAATAATGCTGGCTACATGTTTTGTCTGAACAGAAATTGCCACAATCTCTGATTGGCAGCTTCCCCTGCTACTTTACTGCCTTTTGTGCTGAAAAAGCAAATAAAACTCCATGCACAGTAGAAACACTGCTTATTCACAATGATTATTTCTACCAGCAGACCAGTGGGGTGAGAGATACATCACATTTTCATCACCCTTATTCTCAGTTGATTTAAAAGAAGAAACTGATACATTTGTTGATTTCACTTTCGCCCTTTTTCTCATTCCAAAGAGATGCCTTCTCCCAGCATCTGGCTTTTTAGGATAACTTCAACAAGCAAAAAACATTACTAGATCTGGTCTAGGGCAATTGGGAAAGAAGGAGGGCATTGGTTTATCACTTGTGAGGAAGAGATGTGGGGGTTGCTAGCAAATGCATATACAAGACATAATCCTCTTGTCTTCCAATCTTCCAATAGGAGTGGAGGCATTGTCTACAATGAAATGAAGCACAGCAGACAGCCTGCACAACACTGTTTGTTCCAGATGAGTCTGAAAAACATTACTTTTGACACAGAACAAAGGAAAAGAAGGAGGGGTTGGATTCACAGCAGGTCAGGAGTAGCTTGAAGATAATGCCACATATTCATGACTTCCAGAATTAGTAACTGGGCCATCCTTGAGCTAGGAGAAGCAGATGAAGCCCTAAACTATTATAAGATACTCTATGTGAGGCTGCCTTTGAAAATGACCCAGAAACTACAGTTGATAGTAATGTAGCTTGTTTATAGCCTCCTGGTTTCTAGCCCTGTGTCTTAACCATTGGACCAAACCACCTCTGTAATTTAAAATGTTATGCTTCTCTCTGAAGCTTAGGAAACAATGAAGAAGTAGCTTTGAATATTATGGTCAAATTAGGTAGGTATGTATGTAGGAGACAAAATGCTGGGTGAGCAAAAGACTCAGAAAAACAGCTCTCTTATGGGGTGTGCATGAGACATAAGCAAAGACATGAGACATAAGCAAAGCCAAAGTGGGAAAAAGGCTATGGAGGAAAAATTGTGAAGACAAACTTAGGACTTCTCATTCTAGTAATCTAGCATGAGAAGCTTATCTACTCACATTTTCATGCTTTCAAATTCAAACTATTAGGTTTAGACAATGGGGCAAGCAACAGGAGCTCACCCCATTGCATGGCGCTTGGGTCTTGAACCACGGCTGTCAGCTTTCCAGCCAAGAAGCCTAGCATCTTAATTGCTGAGCCATTGCACCCCTGAATTGAAATGTTTATTTCCCATATATTTAATAGTTTCTCCCTTCTGACAAACAAAAGATATAGTTCTGCAGCAATTTTTGGAAGGAGGATTTAGGCCCCCAGAACAAGAGTTTGTGTTAGAAGTTCTAACATATGGCATATAGTGATAGCGATTTAGAAATCTGTACATTTGGAGATAGGCTGCCCAATTTCATATATTTGTAGTGAGGATAGGAAATACAATGAAAGCAAAACATGGAAATATAAGCATAGTTTCAAACTGGTCTTTTATTACATGATATTAAATACTTCTGGTATTATGTATTAAAAGTCACACAGGTATAGCAAGCATTTGCATTACAACTGTTTAAGGGAGAGACATAAGAGAAAGAAGTAAAACTAATACAAAAGCTTTTGAAGACCTCGTATTTTAACATCAGTTTATGCATTATATATTGAGTTTATGCATTATGCATTATACATTGAATATATATATATATATATATCATGTAATATATATTATATATTCAGTCAAGGCCATGCCTATGTTACTCCATGTTAAATCATCTTATTTATGCCTAGACTCAGCAATTTAGATCAGATAAACATAAATACTTGTCAACAGAAGCTGAAGGTATTGACCACATATAGAAAGTGGTCATTTAGTGATGTGATTATATAACATTGTTAAGAAACTTTTCAAGAAAACCCATTACTGGAATAAAGGAAAGTGATGTGATCTTTACTTGAGCTGTGAGCAAGGCATCCAGACAAGGGTCCAAAGGTGAACAAAGTTTATCATTAGCATGCTAAAAGCACAATACCTGAATATTTAGATCAGTATTGTTGAGACTGTGCTTAGAATATTATAGGATGGAACTTGTTACATAGGATTGCATCCACAGTAAGTAAGAGTGGGAAGTAGCAACTAACCAGTGAATGGAATTATAATCTTTGGCTTCAGCAAACTATACAAATAGCTTGGTGTAAAAATATCTTGGGTTCCTCTTTTGCTGAAGCTATCAATGAGATGCTCCTGTGCTTCTGTGCAGAAATAAAGTATTTGAATTCCACTTTCCTTGACTCTGTGTGATTCATTGGCCCATTGTGCCTGGTGAATGAACCCAGTGTTGGCACTGGGTCAACAGTTTAGAGATGCCCCCTTCCATTCCAGGTTTTAATGCTTAAATGGCTTAACCAAAAGAATTAGGTTAAAAGAAGGTAAACATAATTTTATTCTTTTCATGTTTTATATTATACAACTCAAACAATATACATAATTTTCTCTCTACTGTTTTTTCCCAACTTATGAAGTGGATTGGGTTAAAAGAGAATGACTGGTTCAAAATCCACCATTTTTCTTTCATTCTAACCTTCCTTTAGATTAGAATTCAAGCTTCCACTTCCTGGTACAGAACCTTAATCATTGTACTAAATTAGCTCTCACCTCATTAACAACAAAAAGACTCCAATGTTATTCAGATGCTGTGCGAACTTATCCTAGTAAACCTCATATGCTGTGCATTAAAAGCTATCTGGAAGCTGTCTGAATCTGAGTCTTTTATGTTGCAGTTTCCTTTTCTATTTACATGTAACTATTTTGCTAGAAGGAAAATATTCTTGATCAACCATTTCTTCAAGTAGAACCTGGCTCTGAGAGGATTGTAAGTAATCCTGTCTGGGCCCAAGATAAATATCTCAAATGAGAGTGCTGGGGCTTCAGCTTGGCCTCTAATCCCCAGTGTCAGCACTGATAACCGAAAGATGAAAAGCAAGGGTAAAAACATACTGAACATTTATTCCTTTTCTGCTGCTACTGCAACAGCAATTGCCTTGAGACATGTGAGGGTCTGGGCAGCAAAATATGGATGACCACCAGCTAACCAGTGGTTAAGTTGCTGCTTTTGCCCTCCAATGCTTTGAATTCCCACAGTCCAGCTATGAAGGAGAACCAGCACTTGCTGGGAAAGCTGTTCTGGCTTCCAAGGATCTTGCTTTCAGTGCATATGGTGCTGCTCAAGGGTTGTCTGATCTGGAGTTGCCATCAGAGCTAGAAATAGTAACAGGGGAAGCAGTGGCTCCTAATAGAATAACAGAGTTGGAAGGGTCATTGGAAGTCTTCTAGTCCCACCCCCTGCTTAGGCAGGAAATCCTACACCATTTCAGACAAATGGTTATCCAACTTTTTAAAAACGTATGTATTTATTTGATTTGTCAATCGCTTACAAGATAATAGGTATAAGTATATACATAGTTATGAATACATGAAATGGGT
>BHFT01006432.1:0-19532 GCA_004320025.1 Laticauda laticaudata
CCCCCCCCCCCCTTTATGGCAGTATCAGCAACTGAATATCTGGAAACCTTTAATCCACATTGTTAGTACTCCAAAAAGAGCTTCAGCCCTTCTTCAGTAGTGAGTTATCTGATCAGCCTGGTAAATTATCAGTCATTTTATCTAATCAAGGCATGTGATTTTCTTGGTAAAAAAACAGGAATAGTTTACCAGTGCCTTCTTCACTTTATGAAATGATTGTTATTACTGCTTCCAGTAACTTCCTATATTGCTTCTGCCCAATAAAGGTGCCTGCTTGCTTTAGCATGACAGCTAGGATAATCTTCATGCTCTATTCGGACAATATACTCTTAGAATATATACCCATTATTCCTGGTTCAAATCTCCCAGGGAACTACCACCACGATGAAGCAGACAGCAGGACTTGGGATGTGGCAGGGACATAGAAGGCTAAATTCCTGTATTCCCTTTATTCCCCAGAATTTCTCATTCCCATTCTGTGATCAGTTTGCCCTAATTCTGCTTCACTCACCTGCCGTGGCTCTTCATAATTCTCACTCTCGGGTTCCAACAGTGGCTCTATCAGAGGCTCCTCCACTGCTTCTTGACCAACTTCCTCAGGCTGCAAAGGAAAAATGACAGCCAATATTACTTATTTCTGCCAGAGCACTTCCAAAATGTCCTCTGAAGGTTTCCTCAAACAATTAATTTATCAAGCTTAAATAATTGGCAAACAAAGGAATAAGCATCACATGGATTTCAGAAATACATGTTTAATTGCTAGATTGGGGCAAAAACATAATCTATAAAACCATAAGAGTAAATGCCCAGGCAAAGTTATAATCAGTCTTTTTGAAACTCTTCTCACAGTTCCCACTCCTAGCTTGTCTCTTTTCCCATAAACTATACTGTCATGAAATTTCATAGGCAACATATATTTTACAGGTGGAATGTTCAAAAAATACTTAGCAACTAAAAGACTAGGTAATGAGGAATAATGAGACTGGAGAAAGTAATGGCTGTATTTGTACAACATACCAACCACGATTAACAATAGTTTACTGGAAATGTTTAGATATCTACATGAATTATACTTTAACAACCCTGGTTGGATTTGCAGTATCTAATTCACAAGTTAGCTTAACATGTTATGCAAACCAGCCATTGTTTGATAGAATGATGTACTCTGTCGTTCTATATGTTATTGTATGATGGAAGATCATTTAGAGCAGAATTAATAGTAATCAGGTATTCCACTTATCTTATGAATTGGCATTGTTAGCCAGTCACATCCTTCTTTTCACTGGGGTGTTCAAGGAAGGTATAAGATTGTATGAATCTGGAATGAATGAATGAATGCTTTGCATTTGTTTTTGCTAAAATAGTTATAGAACCGATATCTTTATTATGCAATTAAGCTGTATTAATTCCCTGAAAAATGGGCAGGAAGGGTTATAAAAGAAAAAACAACTAAGCCCTGCTGAAATTTTTTTAGCATGGATTCTACAAAGGTAAGTTGTATTTCAGTGTTTTAGAGTCTTGTTTAAAGTGCCAGCAGGTAAATGGAGGTAATCCTATCAACACTATAGTTCCTCATCAGATAGTGTATTTCATGGGAATGGGGTGAGAGTAGGAATAAATGGTCAATTTTTTTCAACTGGAGCCCTTCAAGGATCTGCATTAAGATCAAAGCTGATTTAACTTGCTCTTAAATTATCTTTATTTAATAATAGAGCAGGGAACATACTAAATTTGCAGATATGTGGTGGATAAAAGCAAAAAATCTTTCAGGACTGTGCATGCTTAACTGTGCGTGCTTAACCAAGTGGTAAATACTGTTAAATATAAAGTGATGTACATCGGACAAGCTACCCACCCCTATGCAAATTCACACAACCTATGTGAATTAAACAGAAAAAAACAGTATGGGCTCTAGTTCAAGGCAGATGTGCAGGAGCTGTGAAAAAGGCAAATTCCATGCTAGGGATCAGTGGGAAATGAACTGAAAATATACAGTATTTTAACCTTTTAATAGCCTTATATGGCTCAGATGCATATTAAATATTATAGACTGTTCCAGTTGCACTTTTAAAATGCAGAAAGAAAGCTTAAAAAGCACTGAAGATCATCCCCAGAATGATCAGGGGACTCAAATGCTCTCTTTGTGATAAAAGACTAGAATGTTTAGGATTATTTAGAGAAATGGCAGAGACACAGCACAAAACTAAAGTACATAAAATCATGCTTGGCATATGGGCCGTAGATTCCCCCCCCCCCTTNTTCCCCCCCCCCCCCTTCAAACATTAACTCTATGAGTTCATCTATGTTTGAATGCCCACTGATTTGTTATGAGGACAAGCTGTTCCAGCTCATTGGGAATGTTTTTCAATTAACATAGTAAAAGACGTCCATGCAGAGATTCCAGATGCACAGAAGAATTTCATCAGAAATCAGCAATATGCTGAGTTCCAGTTAGATTGTTGCAGGGCCACCCACTCTATCCAGCTGCTGTGGCCCATGTCTCCAAAGCCATTTCTCTTACACTGTAGCATCCAATGAGATAGTTCTCATTGTGGACATGTGCAATTTGGATCAAGAGAATATTGGTCCTGTGAATGACCAAGTACAATTCTTCTATGAAGTCAGTATTCCCATTTGTAGGTTCTTTACATATGTAAAGCATTAGTTATAGGAGAAACAGTCAATTGTTTTAGTCTTATTCTCTGGTTTTATTGAATGGCACAATTTTTTGTTTGTTTACAAATCTATAAAAAGCTGCATTCATTTCTGTGTTACTTCAAGTGTTCATCGGTGGTATGGGAAGCTACAGCCCCCACCTTGCCACTGTCTGTTCAGTGAGGTAGCTTAAAGACAGTTGCTGCACCTCCCACACATTGATTTCAGCCTCTCTTGCCCTCTCCACGTCATCCTCCTTTGCCTGCCAGCTTCTCTATTGCTCACTGATAAGCAATTGTCCTGAAAATAACCCTCATTGCTTCCTGTGAAAGCAGCAATAAGTCTCATTCCAGAGATGTGGTAACAGATAGGTTTGTGGATCCACAGTTTTTAAAAATGACATTGTTTCTTCCCATCTCAAAGATGGAAGGAAAGCATCAACATGGCTATTGGGAAGAGCCCTGTGACTAGCAGTCTGACACTACTCTTCATAGGCTCCTTCCCCCCTTGCTAGTAGAGCAGCATGCCTCTTCCTGCCTGAATGCAATGGCCTCATTTCATCTTCAGCTGTTGCTATTTTAAGCTAAGCTGGAAGCAAATGATTCACTGGCAGCTCAGCTGCAAGATTCAAGAGTTTTTTCTCAGATTGGCAGTCCTGCAGCAGCCAGACAATTTCTGTAATACGGTTTGATTTTCTCAGCCTCAAGATGCACAAGATTGTGCTTCTGAGCACATGCCAGTCCAAATGTATACATTCATCAAACAAGTTATAAAAATGAAGCATAACCTGCCCCCCCCCCCATGTGTGATGCTGAGCTAAATGAATATCACCACTTTTTACACTGTGCACAAATGATGGGATAGAGATTTTCACACATATTGGGTTAATATGTTACTGCACAACTCATATATGCAAAGACACTTGTATACATGCACTCCCATTGCTGCACACCATGGTTATAGGTTCTCATCCAAAGCATACTATATCCTGTCATGTAAAATTATTGGAATGTCATTGCATTTTTTCCTGCTCATCCTAATAGGTCCTCATCCCAAAATGAGAATGTAACCAACCAACATAGCAAACCTTCAGCTTTTGAAGAATTAAATTAACAAAAGATCAATATCAAATGTTACTCAGGTCTATTGGAGTCATCTATCCTTTCTTTCTATGGTAGTTTTTAAATTCTCCTGCCCCTAGATTGATTCTTGATAGCTTTTATTAAGATGCCTACCTTCACATCAGTGGGAAATTCTTCTTTCTTGACCAGCCCTGTGGCAGCTGCAATATTGCCAGCTCCTGAGAAGACAGCTCCACCCAGCTGTGATGCCTGCTCCTTTGTCTTCTCAGCAACTAGGAAAACCAAAAGATGGAAAGAAAAAGCTCTTGTGTCTTATGAAACCATACAATTAGCTCACACTGGATGTACAACATGTGGCCTTTCACAACTTGGCTGAGAAAGATGTTGACTTGGAACATAATTTGGCAGTACTGTACAAATGTAAAACTACAATACAATGATACAGTCTATTCATCATAGATGGATAGAAGCAGAAGCATATGTATAAAGCCATGGAAAAAAAGCTATCACTATTAAGTCTATCTTCTTCCTGCAACACACATGTCTTTTCTAGACTTGACACTACTTAAGTGTACACTCTGTCCCATTTAGGCAAGTCATTTATTTTACTCTTCTGTTCAAGTTTACTTGGCCTCTTAGCAGGAATACAGTGGGTCTCAAGTGAAAACTTTGCCCCAAGTGAGTGAAACTTTGGTCGGGGGAGGAGAGCAGTTTTGGGTTAGGTTTGATAGTTTTGGGAGGGGCATTTTTTGAATTCTAAATGTGCTATAAAATGATTGCCTGAAGATTTGTTGTAATTTAAAGAAGCCATTCTATCTCTTAAAATTCCTAAAATTTCCCCTCAAAAATGTGACCTAATTCTGCCTAATTATGAAATGCATACTTTGACATGAGATATAAAGCCTGGTGTTAAGCTGAGTCAAGTTGCACACTAACTGTGCCTTAGCCAGTCCTTTTAGCCAGTTCTGCCAACAGGTGGAAGTAGATGGAACATTTTATCCAGCTTTAGTTATGGGAATGATTTTAACAATATCACTGTTTTATTGGCTTGTTTTCATATAATTGCCCACTCAGGATTAAAACTGGGGGAGAAGAGAAATAGCAATAAACATTACCTGAAGTCACACCTTGTACTACACCTTCCCGAGTTTTACTTCCTAAAGAGACAGAAAGGATGAACAGTTAAAATAGATATATGCCATTTCACTGGAAATAATGATAAGCAATTCATTCTATTATATTTCCAGCACATTTTACTATCTCCAGGAAATAGTTTTCCTTTTTTAAAAAAGTATAAGCTGTGACATTTATCTAGGTTCTGGAAGGGTAGCCATATTAGTTTCTTACAGCAAAAGACAAATCCTATAGCATTTACAGACAAATATATTAAATTCAGTTTGCATTTCATCCAGTCTACACACATTAGCTTGCCCCTATTCAAGTTGCCTTCTGAAGGAAACATGGAAAGAAATTTGGTATCCCAGTTCTTCATGCAGAGACCTATTTCAGAGGGAAGAGACTTCAAGATGAAATATCTCTGGCCAACCCCCACATTTTATAAATTGGGTGGCTGGTATCAATCAATCAATGCAATGCAATGCTTGCAATAATTCCCTCAAATATAGAAGCTTCTTTGTGGACTGCAACTATTCCAAGCAACCAATTTGTGGACAGTTCATTATTGCATTTGGGAGCGGGTACTTAAATGTGTGCCTCACATTATGAAACTGTTACATCTAGGGCGGGCAGGGGGTATAGTGAAAAAAGGTGAGGCAAGGGCAGCATAAGGCTGTGAGTTATACGAAAAAGTTAGAGTTAAGGATGAAAGGAAGAGTTGCTCAATTCCTCCTCTGTGCTTCTGGAAAATCTAAGCTTCTAAGGCAAGGTTTCTCAACCTTGACAACTTTCTGATGTGTGAACCTTAACTCCCAGAATTTCCCAGCTAACCTCTCTTCCTACTGCAAATGGATTGCCTGAACTTAGGGCTTCAAAGCTATAGTACAGTCTGCTAGTCTGCTTGAGTGTCCAGTTGAATTCAAGGACACTTCTAGCACCTGAAAGACCCATTTATATTCCCACAGCTTGCTATGTAAGAATGTACATGTAGCCATTTTGTTCCACCAAGATTTATCATGGTTTAGCGTGTCCAAACCTAAAACAACAATTGCTTTGGATTTATGTAAACTGAGACTTACTTATTTGATTTATGTGCCATCCATCTTGTCTAGAGGCAAGCTATACTCAAGGTCTGGAGAACACATAAGCTATAATTTTGGTTGAAAATGTTTGTGTGTCAGGTGAGAAAAGGGTAAATTATGGTTGCTAATTATGCTTGCTAGCCAAGTTTTTTAGCTTTAGAGCAAGGGTGTCAAATTTGTGATGACATGTTTGTCGCCTTATGTATCACAATGTTTTTCCCCTTTGCTAAACTAGGGGTGGGCGTGACTAGCACATGATGCATCTGGCCCATAACCTGTGAGTTTGACACCCCTGCTTTAGAGTATCATGTGAAGTTACTGTAAAAACTGTTTTATTCGGAAAACACACGAGGTAGACCGGGTTCCAACAACAAAAGATTTTATTCAAACAGTAGTCAGAATAGGAACACTTTGGCTGCAGCCGAGGNCAGCCTATGGCATTCCTTTGAAATTGCCGCCTTTCAGCAGCTCTTTGGATTGGTTCCTAGTGAACCAATCCACTTCTTACTTATCTGGACCAATCAGAACTTTAGTCTAGGATTCAACCATTTACATATAGAACAGAAGATAACTAATTCCCTATTTTATGGTGGGGGATACATAAGAAGCTTTTGTGGCTGTATCTATGGGCACTTCTTCCCTAAAGTAAATAAACTTTCTTTCCCTTTAATCTCTGGAGAGCAAGGGCTGTGTAAACTAAGTGAAACAAGTGTGGTTATAACAGGAATAAAATTTTATTTTTAGATGCCAGATGAGAATTTTTCAGTTGTCCCTGGAGCTGTTCTTTCCTCCACCCTATCAACAAAGTAAAATGCAATAGAAGCAAGGCTGGAACTCAAAGCACCTCATAGATTGGGGAAGAGCACTATTTGTGTATTTAATTATTATTGTGTACAGGGAGTAATTAATACCCACAATTTGCCTGGTTCTCTTGCTTTCTCAATAGTGTTTAGATACTTTCAATCATGGTATCCTTCTAGATCAAGTGTGGGGATTGGAAGTGAGGACCATCTCTATGGTTAAAGTCAATATTGATAGGAGGGGAAGGGTGGAGGTTATGGAAGGATTGTGGGCATACTCTTCTCATCACTTCTGTTTAACATCTGCATGAAATCACCTGTTGGTTTTGGCGCTAGTTTTGTCATTATGTTGATAATACCCAATCTTATATCTCAGCCTCAGGCCACCTTAGCAGTGCTGTTAATCTCTCATCCCAAAGTCTTCAATTCATAGCTCTATGCATAAAGCAGCTGCAAGCAAGTTCTTTGCACAGATTCATCTGAAGCAGGGGTGGCAAACTTATGGCATCATGGCGGCATCATGTGACATAAAGGAACTTTTTCCCCCTTCACTAAACCGGGTGGGGGTGGGGCCAGCATGTGACACATCCAGCCTGCAGGCCGCAAGTTTGACACCAGGTGAGCATGTCTTCTGTCATTTCACAACTTTCCCCTGCTTGAGCCAAGCAAATTGAATTAATTCATTGCTGTCATTAAATATTTTAGCGCTTGCTATTGCTTGAAAAATGGGAAGAAAGAGAGCAAAACAGATTGGAGAGGCTTATTCTCCAATTTGCCATGTGTTGTTCCATCCACAAAGTGAAATTTGATTTTGACTGCACTCATTAATCATTTTCTTTACTCAGAAGTAAGGCAAGAAAGAATCCTATCCCTGTAAGTATTTTAAGAGCTGTATCACACAAGGAGCCTGTTCAGCACTGACTGTTGCCACAGCAGGGAAGTTGATTAACTGGTGAATGACTTCCTAAGAATTTATTCATTACAGGCTTAGTGTAGTTTGTGAAACTATCTTTGCCTTTGAGCAAATGGGTGCTTAAAACCTGGGGTTAGCAGAGGATGAACGCAGGTGGTACTCACCTATTATTAAGGGCTGTGGAAAAAAAGGATGGTTGTTTTGGAAACAATAAATTGATTCTTCCACAGGGACATTTCATGTTAGTGTTCTGTGGCAAAAACAACCAAGAGCCTTGTATGGCTTCTTTCATAGCAAGTAAATATCATATACTGTATCAGCTCTAATCCTACTTTGTTAGTTGGTAAAGTGCATTTCTGAACAGAAATGAAAACCAGGAGGGAAGCATAAGAATTGGTAAGTTTTGCTTGCCTCCATATTCTATGCGCTTCAGTGGCAAATGAGTTTATATCCAAAACCCATTTAGATTAAAATACATTTATAGATTTGCAGAAGGCAAAAAGATGGAATCAGCCTGGTTACCCTGGGAGCTGCCACCAAAGGGGTCCTATTCTAACCATCTAATGTTTCTTATATGTGATTCTTATGGCGAGACAGGGAGGAGACCCTCTCAATTTAAAATTTGAAAACTATTCAGGATCACAGGACAAACTATGATCTCTCTCTGCATTTTATTAAAGCTTGTGTCATGATGTAGTTTTTAAAATGCTACAGACCACATTTTGTTCAATTTGAGGAAAAATATCTTTTTTTTAAAAAAATGCATTTTTAATTAATTTCACAGACAATGTAATTTCTATTAAATGTGTACCCTGTTTTTTTGTGTGTTTGTGCACTCAGAAACCAGTTAAGAGCCAGTGTGATGTAGTGGTTAAAAGTTTGGACTGGCACTCAGAAGTCACATCGCTCCTGAGCTACAAGACTTCAATGATTTTAGGTCAGACATCCTCAGCTGGGTATACTCTGCAAAATTGTTCCTGGGGGACACCAGAGGATGCTGTGAACAGTTTGCTATCTTTGCTTTTGAAGGAAAGGCAAAATATAAATCGAATAAACAAACCAAATTGACAGTAGTTAAAAAGCAATATAATACATCCCATTAAATCAAATAAGTATAATACTTTAAATATGTAATAGCAATATGTACTTATAAGTACTTATGTTTATTATTACAAATAATTAATAAAAGCTTGGGGGAGAGATACAATTTTTGCCATTTTTCTAAATGCTGAGAGAATAGGAGGCAAATATATTTCCTTAGAAAGCAGATTCCAAAGCGTGGAAGCCACATAGCCTGTGAATGCTTATTGCTTATAGTATATTTGAGTTTAACACGCTACATATGTGTATGTTTTTGAAGTGTTTGCTAAAGAATGTGCAAGGCAGGTTATACAGTCATTTTGGTCATATATTGATTTTCCTTAATGGTGGTTGGTAAGAGGCCTTAGCAGAGGATGAATGCAGGTGGTACTAACCATCTATTTGATGCTATTAAGCTATGTATTGCCTGGTAACAAAGGTCACTTGAGGTCTCCTCTCTCAGTTGCTTATATCACTCATAGCACATTGTGCAAATGAGTTAATTAATTGATCCTGTTAACAAAATCCCAAAGGTGCTTTTTCAAGAGGCCATTGGACTTTCTGGTTTTTCTTTGAAGATGTTTCGCTTTTTATCCAAGCTGAAGCAGCTTCTTGGATGAGAAGTGAAACATCTTCAAAGAAAAAACAGAAAGTTTAGTGGCCTCTTGAAAAAGCACCTTTGGGACAACCATGACCTGGATGACTGAGAATCTCCATTGGCACCTGTTAACAAGAGGAAAAGAATTGGTTTCCAGAAGTTTAGTGAACATCAAAATACCAACCTACAAATATATCTCTTGTCATTAAGATCAAATCTCCTTTGAGTGTAACTCATTTCCTAGAGTTTCATGGATGTGTCTATGTACTTTATGTGGTAAGAAGATAGAAGAGGGTTGTACTTTATTCCAGGTTGCTTTTTCAACGTCCAAAGGTAGCTGATAACCGTAGACTTATTTTAGTGATCTGCCATCGAGGTACTAATCAAGTTCAATCCTCTTTTGAGATTAGCCAGTGATTGCTAACCTCTAGCTGTGTCACAATTTAATCTGGCCAGTGTCTTTCAATTATATCACTAGATTTGAGGAAGTTCAGATGGGCTGGAGAAGAAATGTTTCATGTAATATTAATAATTCCAAAAGGTCACATCCAAAATAATAAAAAGTAATATTAATAATTCCAAAAGGTCACATTCCAAAATGGCCACACCTTTAATCAATACTATCAGATTTGCCTTTCGTTCAGACAATGGTTTTGTATTACTTTTTGCAAAAAGACAAAAATCCAGAATTTAGGCAAATATAATAGAAGTTGCACAAAGGCAAGATATTTTTGATTGTCAACATTGGAATTAAAGATAAACTAATGGCTTCCCTCTTTTGTGCTCTTTCCTCCTTTCCTCTTTTGCACACAGATCTTTCATTCATTACTTCTGCCTCAAAAAAGCCAGATCACAGATCCTTTATGTGTAACCATTTGTTTATTGGTTACAATGATCAGGGCTGCTGGTTTAAGCGACTGTGCAATTTACAACATGCATGTATTAAGATGTCATAAAATCAATACCACATTAAAAAAATATTTTGAAAAAGCATCTCTTTAGCTTTTGTGTATACCCTGAGCTGTACGTATAATGTATCAGACAATCATTATCCCCTTAGGGATCTCCGGCATTTTGAGTAGATCATCTGATAGTGAGTTGAGATATCACATGCCGGGAATGGCTGTAAAACAGCAGATTGGCTGAATAGAAGCCTTGTTAGGCTAACAAAATTTGAATATTTAGCATATTAGAGCAGTGTGATTATACTGCCTAAGAACATCAATCAAAGATAATCATCTGCTGACCACTGAAAGCAGCTGAAAGAAGTGTCAGTCAAATGGACAGATTCTCCTGGCTTTCCCAAAGCGGTTAATAATCCATTACCAGAACTTGCTTAAACAAAGCCTAAGTTGCATTAACAGAGGAATACAACCAAGATAAAGTGAGGTACTAATACCACTCTATAAAGCCTTAGTAAAACCACACCTGAGAATACTGTATCCAATTTTGCTCACCACACTATAAAAAAAAAGATGTTGCGACTCTAGAAAGAGTGCAGAGAAGAGCAATCAAAATGATTAGAGGACTGGAGGCTAAAACATATGATCAACAATTGCAGGAACTGGACATAACTCGTCTAGGGTTCTAATCTATTCTAGGGTTCAAGCTATCTTCCAAAGCACCTGAAGGTCCAACAAGGAAAAATGAATAGAAATTGAACAAGTAGAGATTCAACCTGGAAATAAGGAGAAATTTTCTGACAGTGAAAGCAATTAACCAATGGAACAGCTTTTCCTTCAGAAGTTGTGGAAATTTTAACACTGGAAACTTTCAAAAAGGGACTGAACTGCCATCTGTCAGAAATGGCGTAGGGTTTCCTGCTTGGGTAAAGAATTGAACTAGGTGATCTACAAGGTCCCTTCTAACTCTGTTATAAAGCACATTCTTAATAGGAGAAAGAAGTGTGTTGTATGTTTGCTGCCTTTAATTATTTATTAAAAAATAATTAGGATGGGATATATATTATGCAGACAGCGGAAGGATTAAAGCTCCTTGGTAACTAATATTTGAACTTCTGAAAATGCTGAAAAAGCTTAACACTTAAGCAATTATTATGATAAGCTGAAATGACAACCTAGAGTATAATTTTAAATGCCTGAGCTTGGAAATAATTCCAATTGTGTCCAGTGAGGCTCTCTTTCCAATACAGCTTTCCTTAATAAGGTACCCTTGTGATTAAACCAAAACTTTCAGCATTTCTAATCAACTAAGAAAAACATATGAAATAGGATTGTATTCTTGGAGGGTCAACACAACTTTAACTACCTTGATATCAACTGGGAGAAAAGAACTCTGCAGCAAGTGGGAGATCAAACAGATTTCTAACCAACTTAGCTGACAACTTTGTCATCCAAAAGGTAGAGGAGGGAACTAGAGGAAAAACTTTACTGGACCTAATTCTTACTAATAAAGAAGTGATACAGGGAGTTGAAGTTGCCAGAACCTTGGGGCGAGAGTGACCATGTCATACTGGAATTCAACATAATGCAAACACAAGCCATGCTATATAATCCAATCAGTGTCTTAAACTTTGAAAGAGCTGATTTTAACAAACTCAGAGAGAGCCTAAGCAAAATTTCATGGATAAAAATCCGAAAGAGTAAAACAGCTCAAAAAGCATGGGAAACACTGAAAAATATGATCACAAAAGACCAGTCCATCACAATACCACTAAAAGAAACAAGAAATACAAGAAGAAACCAGCATGATTGCACAAAGATCTTTCTGATAAACTGAAAGACAAAAAGGATAAGTACAAAAAATGGAAAGAGGAACACATAACTAAGGCAGAATATCAGCTTGAATCTGCAAAGCGAAATCAGGAAAGCAAAGGTTCAGAATGAACCAAAGGCAAAGATAATTGAAAAAAGTTTCTTTCAACATATAAATAACCGAGAAAAAACTCAAGGAAACAGTAGATCCTCTAAAGAGAGAAGATAGCAAGGAAGTAACAGGCAATAGAGAGAAAGTATAACTGCTAACTCAATTTTTGCATCAATCTTCACACAAAAAGAAACTATAGACCAACCTACTGTAAAAGACAGACTAGAAATAAAAATCAAAATAAGTCAGAAAATGGTAAGAGAACACCTGTCTGACTTGATCAATATAAATTACTGGGATCTGATGGATTACATCCCAGAGTTCTGAAGGAGCTGGCAGATGTTATCTCAGAACCATTGTACCAAATCTTTAAAAAAAATCATGCAGCACCGAGGAACTACCAGAGAATTGGAAAAGAACTGATGTGGTTCTCATCTTCAAAAAAAAAAAAAAAAAGAATTGGGATAGGACCAGTAAACTACAGGACCAATCGGCCTAACATCAATACCTGGAAGAACTGGAAGAAATAATTATAAAAAAAACCCAGATCCTGTGAGGTCCATCTAGAAACAAATAAAGTTATAATAGTTAGCCCAGCATGGTTTGCTGTAAAACAGATCATGCCAAATCAATTATTTCACTCTTTACCACCAGTGAAATGGATTTGGATATAGTAGATTTAGACTTCAGCAATCATTTGACAAAAGTAAAACCACAATCTACTTCTTGGTAAGCGAGAAAAATTGCGGATAGACAGGCGTCAACCACCAAACGATTGTAACTGGCATTAACAAACCAAACTCAACGAGTAGTCCTTAATGTTACGTACAATCTGGCAGGAAAGGAAGTAAACAGTGCGGTGGTACCACAAGTTCTGTCTAGGCCCAGTACATTCAATATCTTCATAAAAATGATTTAAAGATTTGATTTGAAACTTAGATTGTCTACTATTACCTCACCCCTTTCCTAAGAGGTCTGTAGGGGGCATGCATAAGCACACCAATGTGCCTACCGTCCCTGTCCTATTGTTTCTTTTTATTTTTCTTACATGTATCCATTTGTTTATATTTATACCTGTTATCTTATAATCGCTTGAATAAACAAACAAATAAATATGAGGGAGCTCATCAAATTTGCAGATGACTCTAAGGTGGCAGGAATAGCCAATACCTCAGAAGACAAGGTCAGGATCCAAAAGATCTTGACAGACTTGAACAATGGGCCCTATCCAGTAAAATGAAATTTAATGTGGAGAAAAGCAAGGTTTTACACCTGGGCAGGAAAAACCAAAGGTACAAGTACAAATTAGGTAAAACCTGGCTCAAAACAGAAGCTGTGTGAGGACTTTGGCATCTTAGTGGACAATTACTTAAACATGAATCAGCAGTGTGTGGCATCAGCCAAAAAAGCTAATACAATCCTTGGTTGTATAAACAGAGGGATAGAATCAAAATCACATGAAGTATTAGTACCATTTTATAAACCTTAGTAAGACCACATCTGGAATACTGCATCCAGTCTTGGTCACCATATTACAAAAAAGATGTTGAGACTTTGGAAAAAAGTGCAAAGAAGAGCAATTAAGATGATTAAAGACCTTTGGCTGGTCTGGAGAACAGGCGGACTAGGGTGGACATAATACCAATATTCCAGTATTTAAGAGGGTGCCACAAAGAATAGAGGGTCAATTTATTTTCCCAAGCACCAGAGGACAGGACAAGAAACATAAGCACACCAATGTGCCTACCGTCCCTATCCTATTATTTCTTTTTATTTCTCTTATATGTATCCATTTCATGTATTCATAACTATGCTTATATTTATACCTGTTATCTTATAATCGCTTGACAAAAGAAAGAAAGAAAGAAAGAAAGAAAGAAAGNCTTGACAAAAGAAAGAAAGAAAGAAAGAAAGAAAGAAAGATAGATAGAAAGATGAGAGAACTCATCAAATTTGCAGATGACGCAAAGGATGGAAACTGATTAAGGAGAGAAGCAACCTGAAATTGAGAAGAAACTTCCTAACAGTGAGGTCAGTTAACCAGTGGAACAGCTTTGCCTTCAAACATTGTAGGTGTTTTTATCACTGGAGATTTTTAAGAAGAGATGAGAAATGGTATAGAAGCAGGGTGTCTGAAATGGTATAGAAGCAGGGTGCTGGACTAGAAGACCTCCAAGGTCCCATTCAGCTCTATTCTGATTCTTCTTATTCATTATAGGCAGTGCTTGACTTACTCATTTAACAACAATACAGCCTTGGAAAGAGTGGTTTATGGCCTGTAAAGCACTTCTAGCTGTCACAAAATGTTGCACCACCACTCCCATGGCTCTGTAATCATCATGATTTGGGTACTTGGCAATCTGTACTTACTCAGTTCTCAATCACCCTGTGATCATGTCATTGCCATTTGCAATTTTCTGTACCAGCGTCTCCAGAAGTAAGGTCTACCTGTATAATATAAACAGTGTATACTGTACTTAGAATAGAAAATTCCAAATTGACTTTCATGGCTTGGCCAAAGAGCTTCATTGTTCATGTAATTTAACAAAAAGATTAGAATTCTAGAATTGTTATTTAAGAATGGCCTGGTCATCCTAATTCAATCCATTATTCAATGAAAAATCCATATGAGCATCACTGACAGATGACTACAGATGATACAGACTTTGTTTGAAAACTTCTCAGAAAGAAGAAATCACTGCTTACGTGGCAGCCTGTAACACTGGCTGTGTGGTCAGAAAGTTTCTACTGATATCTAATTTTTATCTCTTAGTATGAATTGTCTAACTACACTGTTGGATAAAGTTGAGATTAAAATGCAAATGTCTTCTTAGCTATATCCCCAGTATTTGGAACCCAGCAAGACATCAAGATATTTCAGCCATGGTGCTGGACTAAAAGGATTCCATTGAAGAAGACCACTTGATTGCAAAACACTTGCAACTGTGTATTGTTGATATATGTGTTTGCCAGCAATTGAATTAAGCAGTTTTTCTTCTGACAAAGGGAAAAACAAGACTTTGGTTATTGTTTGATAATATCATTTCCAGGTCTTTCTTTTCCCCTCTCTTCTTATCGTGATTTTGAAGGCATTATTGTTAATACTATTGTGCATAGCTAACATTTTTCTTCTGTTCATTCATATAGAACAGAAATATGACAACAGTGATGTCAAGACAGCATACAAATGGGTTGCACAAATAAATTATAAAGCTGCTTGCAAATTTATATGACAGAGAAAAACATTTCCTCTTTAATTGCAATCCTACTTGTAAATTTAAGTGATCCCAGATTCCTCACTGAGGCCTAAAAAGAAGGGAGGTAAGAATGGGTGGTTAAATGCAAGAATTGAGTTTTTTTCTTAGTAGTGGGCTTAAATGAACTCTGTTAAGATCCATACAGGTGAAAAGCTGCCATTATTCCAATAATATTTGATGGGAGCTAAACAAAATCTGCTCTCCAGTATCAATCATACTGAGAAAAGTAAAGAGGAAAGGTCAATCACAGAAGACACATTGCAGCTCTTTATAATAAGCAGTTTTTATCAGCTTCTTAGACATCCCTCTGCCATAATAAGAAATGTTATAACAACATTAATTTCATGATGTATCATTTCAAGCCCTTTCAGAAGGGCTGGCCAGTTGAGGACTGGAAAGACCACAGAGCATTTTGCTGGCTGGATCCTCTTTCCCCTGGTACCAATTATGACAATGCCTCACAATAACAGGTCACTTAGAAAAAGAGTGGTACTGGATTCAAGGAGACAGAAACTACCCAGGGGTCTGCTGTGAGGGATTTAAAGGAGCTGCTTGATTGAATAACATGAGCTTTATGTAATGTGGAACATTTCTGACTGTTTGAAAAATTGACAACACCCACTGAAGATTACTGCATATCAACAGCTGCTTTATAGATTATCCCCCTCAGCTTTTCAGGAACAAGTATTCATTCTGTGAAAATACATAGCATCTCTTGAACATTATGGTCCCATCAGCAGTTTCTCAACCTGTTTTACAGTTTCCTCCAATCTCTTTCCAGCTGTGCTCAAAGCAGGTGTACGATTAGCACCTGTATAGTAGCAAAAAAGTGATCATGGTTAAGAACGAAGACATTTCCTCCTGGGCCCAAGAAAGTTCACAGAAGAGAGATTTTTTTTGGGGGGGGGGGAGAGCCATTTGTTTTAAGTGTTTATTTCAATGCTCATGATATTTCAGCATGATGAAGCTTCAGAATTTGATTTATTTTTTTTTATTTTAAATGAAAGTTAAATAACAGAGTTGGAAGGGACCTTGGAGATCTTCTAGTCCAACTCCCTACTGAGGCAGGAAACCCTACATCATTTTAGACAAATGGTTATCCAATATCTTCTTGAAAACTTCTAGTGTTGAAGGGCCAATGAGATTCTAAAGTTCCCTGAATTTTGCAGTTTTCTACACTTGGTGGCAGCATATATAGCTAAATCAAGCTGACTTCTATCATATGTGGAACATGAGGCAACTCACTTCTGGAGAAGAAATGGAGAACTGAAGATGGCTAAAGCAGAGCTTACAATCACAACAAAATTAAGAGCTGGCGGGTAGACCAGTTCTTCGTAATTCTTCTCTGGACAAAAAGAGGACTTGAAATAACCCACAAATGTTCCCCTTCTTGTTGCTTCTTGCAAATGTTGCTTCTTGCAAGGAGACTGCAAGACTGCAGTCTCTAGTGGACTTAGAGTTCTTGGAGATGATGAACAGCATTATGCTGAAACCATATTTGATACCTTCAAAAAGGACATTGGGTCCTCAACCTATCTTTTCTAATCACTTTTGGAAATTGCTTGTTAACTGCTTTTCAGATTTTGAGAACCTTTGGATCTTCAGGTTTTATAGCACCGAGTTGAGTGAGTTTCCTTCAATCCTTACTAAAATAAGTTTTAAATACAGGCTGAAGGACTTAAAATTTTTTTGGAATTAAACCACAAAAAAGGTGATTAAAACTTGGATTTTAGAAAGTTACAAATGGACTAAGAGTCCAGATAAATTTGAAATAAGATTTTGAATTTAATTATAAAAAAATCCATCCCATGGCAAAATGCTTTTGTTCTGACTTCTTTTTTTTAATGTAAGATTTAAAACATTGGACACTACAGGGAACTAGAAGGAACTAAAAATTACAACTAAAGGAGAAGAATACTGAAACTTGATTTAGGAATATGAAATGAAGAAAAGTATTTTAATGTTGATATATTGAAGGATATGTTTGAACAGTGCTCTCAAAAGTGCTTATTTCTATAAGATAAAGTTAACAAGAAATTTTGGAAGAGGAACAAGTTTTACCTTACAAGATTAAAACTGATCTGAAAGTGGATTTAAAAATGACTATCAAGCATGGGAAAATTAGAAGTCCAGGCAGTTCAAATGAATATCAAGGTTGATTGCAAGCCTATGTTCTCTACAAGAATCTGAACTGCTAATGGTCAAAGCAATTGGGTGGTAGGTAAGAGTCAATGGAATTCAAAATGGCCTGAACTTAAATCTCTTGTAGGTCAGACAGGACTTGAGACTAATGGTGTGTTTGACCCCTCCCTTGCATTCAGCCTACAATGACAAGCTACAAGTATGACATGGAAAAAAATGTTACAATGGACATACAAAAGAAACCAACTGATGTCTTGATAATTAAAAAAGATAGATAAGTTACAAACCAAGAGAGTGATCTGGATAATATTCCTATACTGGATTTACAAAAGAGAAAATATGTGTAAGGTGAACAAGAAAAACAATAATACAAAAATCAAATTCTAGGACATTATTTGAAAGGACCAAATATTTGAAAGGACCAAATATCAAGATTTGTAAAAGTAAAAGGAAGAAATATAAAGTTATTTCATTTGGTCAGAGTTAAAATAGATATGTTGTTATCTCTGATAACCCTTAATGGACTAATTGCTAACTGGGACTGAAATGACAAGACTTTAAGGATTTCTTTACAGATAAAAATGGGATATGAGAAGACAACAGTTGTTATATTTTAAGAGATGATATTGTGGTTTACTAGCAGTTGAAAAACTGTACTGAATAAAACTGACTTGTAAAAACATAGCTTTGCTTTTATGGTTTTCAAAGAGTTGGCATTTGGCCAATGAGCATAAAAAATGCAATAGGGAAAAGTCACATTTATATTTAAATAACATTTTATGTGCTGTTCTCTATTGCCTTATTGAATTTTGGAGTGGTTTATCAGCAATGCTCCAGACTACATTATACATTATTCAGTTCTTTAATGTAGTTGGCATCATTAGCATGACTTTATTTAGTACCTTTTGGTTAGGATTCCAGAAATCCTGGAGACTAAGCTTGAACTTTTTAGAAACGGTGGTTAGCAGTTGGCACTTTTAAAAATGGTGGTTAGCAAAACCAGATAAGTCTTGTTTTTGCAGTTCTGTCCCTGAAAAGAAAGGCTTCTTCCAAATGTGCAGGTATACAAACAAGCTCTTTACAGGTTCTCCCCTTGCCACAAAAAGACCATGTAAGGATTTGTCAAAGGTGCTTTTTCAAAAGTCAACTAGGCTATCTTTTTTCCCTTGAAGAAGAATATTCTCATCCAAGAAGCTTCATCAGTTCTGATAGCAATAGCATTTAGACTTATATACTGCTTTACAGTGCTATACAGCCCTCTCAAAGCAGTTTACAAAATCAGCATATCACCCCCAATATGGGTCCTCATTTCAGCAACCTCAGAAGGATGGGAGGCTAAATCAAACATGAGCCAGTGAGAATTGAACTGCTGGCAATCCGCAGTCAGCAGAATAAGCTTGCAATACTGCACCACCACAGCTCCTGATGAAGCTTTTTGGATGAGAAGCGAAACTTCTTCCTCAAAGAAAAAATAGCCCAGTTGCCTTTTGAAAAAGCATCTTTGAGACAACCAGACAACCATGATCTGGATGACTGAGAATCTCCATAGACACTGTAGAGGGATATTTACTTAAAGGCCCGGTCCCACTGGCCGACGGATGCAAAACGTATGCATAAAGGACACAGTGGACGAGCAAAATTTTTGGGGTGGCTCCATCCATTGTCATCTGCTCCAAAAAGTAGTGAAAATTTGCATAAACAGAATGGAAAAGAATGGAAAAGAATGGACGTGGGTAGTATGTAGTGGGGATATTAAACAGATGTTCATAGGAACCCTAGTGGATGAAAGCAGATGGAAGCAGATGACACCACCGAAGGGGTTCCGGGGGAGAATTTTGAAGCAGACATATAGCGGAAGGGGTGGATGCATAACGTATGAAGTGGATGCATCACGGACGCCTATAGGAAACAAAGGGGATGCCGCACGGATGTATATCGTATGCAAAGCGTTCACTGCGCATTCGGGGAGTATGAATTGCAT
>BHFT01006434.1:0-10260 GCA_004320025.1 Laticauda laticaudata
GAAGATGTCTCTGGCAGCAGGTCTTTCCTCTAAATGGTGACCTGCTTGCGAACTGCCTCCTTTTATATCCATGGAGCTTACGCAATGCATCCTCCCCGCATGCGCAGTGAACGCTTTGCATCCGCTACGCATCTGCTAGGTGTCCATGATGCATCTGCGTCTTCCGCTACGCATCCATTCCGTCCGCTACACGTCCGCTTTGCTGTTCTCCCCCGGAAGCCCTGCAGACGTGCCATCCACTTCCATCAGCTTCCATCCGCTAGGCTTCCGTTGAACATCCGCTTAACATCCTCGCCATGTTCTCTCCCCGTCCGTTCCTTTCCGTTGTTGTCCACTCTGTTTATGCAAATTTTTTGCCCCTTTTGAGAGCGGATAACAACGGATGGAAAATTTGCTCTTCCGCTGTGTCCTTTTTACATATGTTTTGCATCCGTCGGACAGTGTGACCTAGCCTTAAGACTGAAGCAGTGCAGACTAAGGTAGCCAATGACAGATACACAGATCTCTAAGTGAATTTGTGATTCTGTGAGCAACTCAATCTGCCTGCCTGCTTTGCCTGCTTTTGAGTAAAAGTTGCTTTTTTATGTAAAAAAATCAATATTTACATAAATATTTATAATATTTACATATAAGCCATGCCCAGTCTGTCACATGACCACCAAGCCATACTCACAAATTAGAACATGCCCAGGAGCTAGTTGTTGAGAAATTTGAATCCCACCCCCACCTCTGTGTGTTTGTGTGTATGAGAGAGAAAGAGAGAGGTTAGATCAAATCTCTCTCCCACTAATGTCAGCAAGCCACTGTCAGTCAAAATTCATATTAGTGGTCCGTGGGATTTAAAATTATGAGTTTGGTAGTACAGTACTCTTGAAGCAGTTTACAGAGTCAGCATATTGCCCCCAACAATCTGGGTTCTCATTTTATTAACCTCAGAAGGATGGAAGGCTGAGTCAACCTTGAGTCAGTCAGGATCGAACTCCTGGAGGTACTGCATGGAGCCTGCAATACTGCATTCTAACCACTGTGCCACCACAACTCTATGTATCTATGATATTAAGTGGTGTGCAGTTTAGAACTTCTCATTTGTCTGGATGCTATTTCTGTTTGTTTCATTTTGGGGAACTGGGAAATCCACAACAGGTTTCCCCCTGGAAGCTGACCTTTAATATGATCCATATTTTTAGCACTTAAAATCCCAATCAAGCATCAACAGATGGGAGCGGTAATTCAACTTAATAATAATAAGCATGATATCTTCTGACTTATGTGTATGCTACATAGCAAATTGAAAATCTGTTCATTTCACTAGAAAGGTTTCTTCAAACATATCTGGAAGTCTGCTTTAAAATAAAGAAAATAAGAACTAAACTTTAAGGAAAATATCAGAACTTCCAAGCTAAGTTCTAATTAGGTAGAAAATCTTCAAATCTAAAAGGCAAAGACATCGTTTTGGACACAGTAAGACACAAAGAGGATAAATTGTATAAATTGTTAGCCTATGAGTATAATAATATCAATATATTTACATATTAATGTCAGTTATTGTACTCCAGAAAGTATTTACTCTCTTGTGAGCAAAAAATAGGACATAATTCTTCTACGACTTTGGCAGGTCAAAGACTTAAGCATGGAGATCAAGTCAAACTCTTGAGAAAAGCTATTTCCTAAATGGATAAAAAAAACCTATGGGTTACATGTGTTAATATGGATATCAATGTTTCTTCTCCTGGCTTTATAGCAAGAGTTGCTAACCTTGGCAACTTCAAGATCTGTGGACTTAAACTCCCAAAATTCCCCAGACATCGGGGAGGGAGGGAATGAAAACTATCATGGCTTCCTTCAGCATCTTTGTTAGATGCAGTTCCACTGTTGTACCATCAACACTGTTCTGCTTCTGATAGTTGTTCACGTTGTACTTTTTTGGCTTGGAATTGTGATAATATGGCAAAGACAAACCTGTACAATTCTGACTGTGAAGTCGCTGTTTGTACTTATTCTCACTAATGGCATGGTGTTAATAACCTTAAGTGTTTTTTCCTTTTTAGAACTCAGGCACAGAATAAAACCAAGAAGCAGTTCATTTAAGTGGGCATCTTGGTTTTTAACCTCATAAAGGTTAATTTGTTAGAGCTGGCAACTCTAATTGTACTTCATCCTTTTTGCAAAGTTTCAAACGTCATTTCAAATAAGGATGGAGTGAGAATTGGTATATCTTTCTGAATGCTACCCTGCTACTTTGTCAGAAGTGCAACAGTGAGCTTTTTTTTTTTTTTTTACTGTCACTCAAGGTGAAAATAGGGAATTTCTGTAAAGAGAAGACAATTGCCTCTTCACAATAGGTCAATTGCAATAATCTCGCTGCTGCTAGAGTGATGTCTGTCTGCCTAACCTTTTCAACCTTCCCTGTTCAGGACAAAGCTACCTTCAGATAATTATAGAGGCCCCAGAACAATCTCCTTATATTTAAAGGTCATGGCATTAATGTCTTCTCCCCCCACCGCCCCAAATAAGATTGCTAGCAGTGTGTGAGAACAGTACCTTCAGCATGTATGTTTCAGTTCAATGAAATAACAAAGTGCTTCATCCTGTGCTTTAAACCCTATCCCAGCAATGTTCTTGCTTTACCTTTCAGCGTTTACTACAATGCAAGTTTCTGTTCTCATGAGTCAAGGGTTTTTAATATTTAAAGTTCAGTTTAATTAAAAATGCTGTTGACTTCCTGCTTTTTTGGCTAAAATGTTTGGGCTTCCTTAAACTGACTACATGCACAGACCAAGCATACATTTACAGATCTTTTGGACAAGTTAACCAGGTTGAAAAGCATACATCTTTAAAGTGTTTGCTGAAGTATCAAGTTTTGGGAAAATTTCCTCCATTTGAAAAGAAGGAAACTTGTCAGTTTAGTGTCAAACAGCTTGTACCGTAGATTTTTTTTTTTACATATTAGTCATTAACTCATTGAGAGTTGAACGATGTTCAGCAAATGCTTTGATTTGTTTTTCCCATTAAAACAATTACATTTTCTCTCTGTAAAATGGAGAGCCCATGCGGGCAAAGGCAACTTACATTTTTGCACAAGTGTTCAATCCAATAGTGGCAATAGGACAGGCACAGTAAGTGTTTTACTATATAGGATGTTTTTATTTATTCATTAATCAAATATATACACCACTTATACAAATATTTTTATTGATTAATTAAATTAATTTACTTATGGTTTTTAACTTAGGCTGCCTGACTAACATTTGCGATATAGCAATAGCAATTTAGTAATATACTTATATACCGCTTCAAAGTGCTTTTAGAACCTTCTAAGTGGTTTACAGAGTCAGCCTATTGCCCCCAACAATCTGGCTCCTCATTTTACTGACCTTGGCAGGGTGGAAGGCTGAGCCAACCTTGAGCCTGGTGAGATTCTAACTGCCAAATTGCAAGAATCTGGCAGTTAGCAGAAGGAGGCTACAGTACTGCACTTTAACCACTGCGCTATCGTGGCTCATATATAGGGGCTCATATATAGACATTTCCATTATGAAGTTGAGAAAGAATGGTTACAATTCCTAAAATAAATATATAGATATGTATGTTTTTATTTTAGGAAAGAAACTAGATGAAATATGAAAAAGATAATGGAGTGAAGCAGCACAACTAGCCTGGCTGTTTTGTGTTTATTGGCTCTAAGAGTTGAAGTAAAGGCTTGTTAATTTGCTCCAAGCTGAAGTAAATGAAGAGAATAAATTGAAATAGATGGGAGATGCCAAATGGTGGAATAGTACTTGCTAAAGTACTACTGGATCATTAATTATGCATTTAATCAGGGGCTGTTTATAATCTTTGTGCTTCCAGTGGTTGTTATGGCAAGAAATGGAAATGAATTAAAATTTTACAAGTTTACCACAAATAAAAATTAGCAAGGTGTAAATGAGAAGGCTAAGTCATGCTTATAAAAAATTCTGATTTAAAAGAGAGAGAGAGAGAGAGAGAGAAGGAGAAGGAGAGAGAGGGAGGTGGATGCTGTAGATTTGTGCATTTTGTATAGTTTTGTTTGTGTCTATTTGCCATGATGTATCAGTAAAAAGATTAGGTGTGAATTTTATTCCAAAATATATGATGTATTAAAATTAAGTGTATTTCCTCAAACAACCTGCTGGTTAAACTACCATCCTTCTATTAAGGCTAGGTCACATCGGCCGACAGATGCAAAAAATATGTAAAAAGGACACAGCGGACAAGCAAATTTTCCATCCGTTGTTATCCACTCTCAAAAGTGCCCCAAATTTGCAATAAACAGAGTGGGACAACAACGGAAAGGAAGCGGATGTGGGGAGGATTAGCGAGGATGGTACGGATGCTTGCAACGGAAGCGCTAGCCGGATGGGAGTGGATGACACATCCGCAGGGCTTCCGGGGGAGAAACGCGAAGCAGACACGCAGCGCAAGGAGCGGATGCAGAGCGGATGCCGAGCGGATACAAGCAGATGCATCACGGACACCTAGCGGATGCCTAGTCGGATGCAAAGCATTCACTGCGCATGCGGGGTAGGATGCCATTTCATCAGCCCGCGCGGTAATATAAAGGGAAGCAGCTCGCAAGCAGGTCACCATTCAGAGGAAAGACGGCTGCTGCAGAATCATCTTGTCAGCCAACAACAATGGGAAGAAGAGGAGCCCCCTGTGCTGCTCGTCCGCTGCTAGCCCTGGCAGAAGGACAGGACCACGCATCCCACCCCTGGCGCTGACTCTGCTTCTTTTGCTGGGGCTTTGCTGCTGGTGCTGACCTCTGGCTGGGCTGGGGCTTCTGCCTTGGTCGCTGCTCCTGGTGCTGGTGCTGTGCTTCTGCCTGGTGCTGACTCTGCTGGTGCTGCTCCTGGTGCTGGTGGCTTCTGCTGGTGTGGCTGCACTCTGCTGGTGCTTGCTGCTGCTTGCTGCTGGTGGTGGTGGTGAATGGTGTGGTGGGACCAGCCCCTAGAACGGCTCAAAAGCCGCTGCTGATGAGGGGCGAGAGGCCCTGCCAGAGGAGGAAGAGGCATTCAGCGAGAAAAGGGGGAGGGAGAAACAGTAGCTCGCATTGTCCAGAGAACATGAGGAAGGGGTGCTTTGAATGGCTGAGGGAGAAACGAGTACCTTGGAGAAGGGACAACAGGCTTCTATGCGAGCATCCTAAAGCGTGGAGCAGGCGCTTGGAGAGATGAAGGCGAGAGAGTCTGGGCTACTGTTCGGAATATGTTCTCCTCTGGGGTGGGTGGAAGCACATGCACACCTGATAAGGAAGCTGACCTGAAAGAAGTCTGGCCAGGCTGCGGTCAAGCTCACCGACGGGGAGTACCTATGTGTGGCCAAGTGCAGCTGAACCTTGCTCTGATCCACCCAGGTGGATGTCACAGCCCCTTCGCATAGGCTTTCAACAGCCGGCCTCAGCCAACGCAAAGGCTACGGCTACCAGGAGTTTCCATGCAGCACAGACAGGCCTTCCTCAGTCCAGGCACAGGTACATTGCGCAACAACCACCAGGTGCCTACCGCATGGCCACGAACCACAGATGAACCAATGCCAACAGAATGCCACCATGCCTGCACCGCTCGTACACTGCTAGACCAGACAGCCCACTACATCCTGCCTTCCTCCACCCCACAGCCAAGCCCAGCCTCAGAACATCTGTTCATTGTCCTTGGGACTGAACATGCCCATGTCATGGAGGAAGGGGCTCTCAACATCACAGGACTGAGCCAGCTCTATGAGAGCTTGCCTGCACACACGCATCCGCCCTGTTGTCTTTTCGGGCGAGGCACTGCCCAATGGCGCCCTCAGAACCAGCACTCCACGCCCACTGCCACCTCCACAGCCGTGGACCCTTCACCCCCCTGAGACCATGGGCACGCCTCAAGAGTGACTGAGAAGAGTGCCAGGAGACTGGGTTGCTACCTGTGGACTTTATCTATTTTGTTTGGGACACTTTGTCTTGGTTCATTTTGGCTTTTTTTAATAAAGTTCCTACAGTTTTTGTATTAATAAAGGTTATCTTTGCCTTCACACACTTGGTTTGTTCTTTTAGTAAATAAAGCTTGTGGAAACTTTTAGAATGGTTTTAAGCCTTTGCATGCTTGTGGGATGGGTAAGGATAGCTGTGGGATGGGCAGCGGAATAGGCTGTGGGATGGGACAGGGTACCTGTGGGATGGGTAATAAATAGGTAATGGGATGCGGTAATAGCTGGGGATGGGTAATAGCTTGTGGGATAGATAAGACTCCAGTGCAAGCATGAGTGGGACGCGTATGGTCCACCCTCCCAGCGTGCCACACCTATGGCCCTTTATTATCAAATAAAAAATTTAATCATTCATCAACACATTTACATAAACACAACTCTTTATTGTTCATTAGGGTTGGTATCATAGTGTATGAGCAGGCTTGCAAGGAAAGCAGCGCATTACGCATCTACCATCCTGTCTTGCTACTCCACTGCTCCAGCTGGGGAGTTGCACCAGTGTTTTGCAGGAGGTTGCGGCTGCTTCTTCCCTTCATGTGAAGCTCTGTTGGGGCCTTTTGGCAACTCCACAGTGTCTAATCAGGTTTTGTCCTTGCTCCATTCACCAGGTTCTTCCATGTCCCATTGCCTTGTTGGCGTCCACAAGCCTGTTCTGCAACACTGGGTAGCGGGTGCACATGAGATTGTGCAGGATGTCAGCAAGTTTTCCACGATGTTCCTCACGGTCTCTGTGCGATGTTGCAATGGTGGTGAGAAGTACCTGGAAACCTGTTGGCCAGGATGCGCAAAGGCATTTCTCCACCACACCGTCTTGCCCTGGACAGCCGTGTAGTTGAAGATCCTCTCTTTCATGGGTGAGGCATCTGGAAGTGTAAGGGCTTCATGAGGTAGGTTCTGAGGAGAAGGCCGTCATGCACGCCACGATGAAGTAGGGCACTATCTTGTGTGTCGTTGGGTAGGGGGTCTGGATCTGGGAAACCCATAATGAGTTGCGCGTTTCCAGCCCCTCCTTGAGGTGACTGCATTGTATACCTGGGCATGCTGAAGCTGGCCCCTTGCCTGAAGCATCGATGTGCATGAACTTGTACTCAGCATCAACCTGGCAAAGAGGATGATGCTTGGAGAAGCTTCTTGTATTGTGATAAGTGGACCTGAGTTGGCTGAGCTTTGCAGGCCACGTGATTCCCATCTAGGCTCCAACAGTATGGGAAGTTCCACCTCTGATTACCACTGCTCTGCAATCTTCCTCCAGCACTTCTTCAGTGGTGGGGACTGAAGGAGCTCCCCCAGGTATTCTTCGATGAATGGCGTGCACGCAGCTTCTCTGACCCACAATGCTGATTGGTGTTGTGTGGCAGCCCTCCCAGGCATACTGCAATGTTTCTGTATGTGGTTCCAGAGGCCAGGTGCTCAGAGTCAGTGGCCACCTTTGAAGCGCCAGGGTCCAGGCTGGGCCGGAAGTTGGTGGGTTTGCCTTGGTCACCTGGGTCTGCAGCCGCTCCACAATCTTCATCAGCATGGCTGGAGGCATCCTCATGAAGTTCCTGGAATGCACGAGGTCTTCGTTCCTCAGCTCCAGCTCAGGTTGTCAATACAGTGCCGTACTCGACTGCTTCTCGCGATCCACTCCTTCAGACCCTACACACTTCTTGGACGCCTCCTCTTCTTTGCATAGAACAGGTGAAAGAGCGCTGAGAGGGCTTCGCCACTGTTGTAGAATGATGGCGCTACCAAAAGGAGTGTGCCGAATGATCCATGGTGGGAGATGACTGGATGCCTGTGGAAAGCAAGAGCAATGCTGAAGAGGTCCTGCACACTCAGGGCTGCTGGACTGAAAGAGAGAACCAGGTTGATTTCCTCCGCCTTTTCATAGGAATATCGGTTTTGCTGCTGGTGTCCTTGCTGCATCCTCTAAGACATCCTCGAGACATCCTAAATATCCGAGGATAACGTCCCGCCTATACGAAGTTTTTTCCGTTTTAATGCTGTTATATGGCGAGCTGCAATCCACTTACATCCCCTCTTATGTAATTGCCTACTAATGCTTGCGCGGACGTTCCGCATCCTTTTACACTTTCTCATCCCCTCTTTCCATTTTCCGCTGGAGCGGATTTGAGTTGCGCGGATGCGCAGTGCGATGCCAGAGCAGATATAGTCGGACCATGTAATCGGATGTAGAACATTTGTTTCCCCGTATGGTGTCCACGGCATGTAGGAATGGACGCTGCGGGAAGTTATCGCTTAAAAAGTTTTGTCGCAGTTTCAAAACAATTTTTGAGAGCAGATGAAATCTGCAGTAGAACTGATGCTGGACGGATGGAACGTATGAATCACTCACCGCAGTGGAGTCGTGAGTCCAGAACGGATGCATCGCGTTAACCAACGGATGGCAAGCGTTTTTCTCCGTTTTACATCCTCTTTCCATCCATTGATGAAGTGTGACATGGGCTTTATCTCGAATGAATTGCGGCATGTATACCTCAATACAAACACTTTCACTCTGTCATTTATCTTAGACACTAAAGAGGAGATCATGGTCCTAACTTTGGACTGAAAGGAGATAGAAGAGAATGTCAGAGCATTCTTGAAAGTTGGTCACTGTGGTTTGCTATCATATTGTTTCAAACATGGTTTTTAACTTTCTTCAGTAAATTCAGTAAATAACTGAAGTTGTTGAATTTCTTGTGGATGTGCCTAAAAGGTACATTATTATCTATGCTTTGAAGCCTGACAGTACACATAGCTCATGCTAAAAATGTTGATAGTCATAGGATTGCTGTACAGATAATTAACAGAGAATTCAAATTAAAAATTTTAAGAGCATGTACCTGTCTTGGCAAACTCGCCCCTTCTAAGAAGAAGCCATGACAGGCATGGCCAGTCAGAAAATATGCATAAGTAGGTGAATTAATTTCTTTATTTTTCTCTCTGCTATTTTCAGTGAACTTTTGTGGTCGTCATTTACATTACTAGAAATAAACATTTGCTTTGTAGCACACCAACTATTTTTAAAAGCATCTTTGGGGCTGAGAGTTGGTGGACAGGAAGGGATTATTTCAGGGACATATTAGTGACGATAGGTACCACACTGCCTGTCCTGATAGGGATATTCAGGAGAAGGGAATCAATATCTTTGGGAATCAACATTTCCTGTTGAAAGAAATAAACCTTTGGTGCTACTATTGAAAAAAATACTTTTCCTTAATAGAAGTGTGGTGTCAACTTATGCAAGCACTTGTTATGATTGATAATTTATCCTCAATTCAGGACAGGAAGAGAATTAAGTCCCGATTTCTGAGCATATTCTTGCTAATTGAACAGGAATGTATAAGAGAAGTGTTTATTGACAACTTTAGTTCCAAAAAGGATGCTATCCATGAATAGTTAAAGTTGCATTACATTCAGTCTCTCCTGCTGACTATATGTAGAATTATAGAACCAGAAAGGAAAAGCTGTGTTTTGTTTTGTTTTGTTTCTGAAGTTCTTTGTGTTACTGGTAAATATTTCTGTTTGATATGTTGTGTTGAAGTATTCTGTGCAGAATGTTTATAAAAGTCTAATAAGAATGTGGGCCTAATCCTAGTGCTTGCATAATTGTAATAGCCACAGTTAAAATTCCTGTTAGGAAAGCTAAGGAGAAATACCTTGTTTACATGGACTGTAAAAATACAGGTACATACATGTTCCATCTAGCATTTCCTTTCTTTGAAAATTGCTCCTCAAATGAGTTCCACAAGTAATCCATATTCTGGAATTGCAGGTTATAAGAAAATGGAATCAGTTTGCATTGTTTTAGGAAGTCTCCAAAACATTTTTAGTGCCTCTAATTGAAGGTGCGAATCAATCATGTCATTTATATGGAATGAAAAGACATTCCCAATATGTATATCCAATGATTGCCCAGAATAGTTTTGCAGAACTTCTGTTGGATAACAGTAGCCTCTCTGATGTCGTGGATACAATATATTATATAATCTCTGAAGGACTTTCAGTGTCTTCTCAATAGCACTTAGAGACTACAAATGGATCACTTTCCTCAGAGATGAATTTTCTCTAGTCCGTTTGAGAAAGTCATACAGCTTTAGCCTAACTACAGTCTTGCCATCATTGTGGATGCTGTCAGAATTGTTATCAGAGTCATGACTGCAAATGTATAATTATGTAGAAAATGCTTGAAATTAATTAATCACAACTGAACTCTGGGGAACCAAGTTCACTATATTTTATACACACACACACACACACACACACACACACACACACACACACACA
>BHFT01006440.1:0-12461 GCA_004320025.1 Laticauda laticaudata
CCTGTTACTGACTAAGTGTGAATAAAGCCTTTTGTTGTTGGAACCCAGTCTACCTCATGTGTTTTCTGAACAAAACAAGAAACACCATCAATCATGCTTTTGACTTCAAGGGCATTCTTAATTGTTTTTAATTGTCTTTATATTTAATGATCAATGCTGCCCACAGTCACCCGTTGATATGGATGGCTATGAAAATCAATTAAAATAAATCACACTTAATTATGGCTTAATAAGATGTGTGAATTAGAGAATTATTAACTCTGGATAAAATATATTTTGAAAATTCTAATTTCAAGTCCAGCTTGGCTCCCAATGACTAATACAGCCCTCTCATTCATATCGCAGACATGTTGTTTTGCCTGCCCAATTGACATGAGATTTCTTAGGGGTCTCCCATCCATGTAATAATATGACCCAACTTTATGTAGCCTTTGGAGAGCAGACAGGAGTATTCAGGTACTCCCATTTAGGTGAACTTTTAAACTTAAGATAATATGAAACTAATTTCTGGTGATTTCATTCATACAACTATGAAGTTTTCTTGGCAACAGAAGAGATTGTATTGAGTACTTAAAAGCAAATCAGTCTAATAAATTATTTGTAAATTGCACCAGAAGAAGAAAAAAGGCAACTATACATTCTACTAAAATACTTTTATTACGATTATAAATTTAAGTTTTGCTACATATTCAATACATATATATATATATATATATATATATATATATATATATATATATATATATATATATATATATATATATATATAATTAGAAAACCATATAGAAATAAATATTTCTTTAGCTAGGAACATATATCCTAGAAGAAAGAAACTCCACAACTGGAATTTTAGCTAGAAAAGAGAAAAGAGAAAAAATCATAATGCTAATAGTCTTGGAGGAATTTATAAAGAACATAGCAAATATTAAAAGTAATGCAAAAAAGTACTTTAAAAAAATCTCCCAACAGATGGTACAACCCTATGTAAGAACTCATCATTAAAACAGGATGGTTTATTGAGTTAGAAACAATATCAGTGAATGGACAATAAACTGTCCACGTATTTCAATGCTGAGAACTAGTTTCTTAATATTCAGTATTATTTAGAGCAACATTTCTCAACCTCAACCAATTTAAGGTGGGTAAGACTTGGAATTTCCCAACCAGGATGCTGGGAAATTTCCTATGCTNAGTTTCTTAATATTCAGTATTATTTAGAGCAACATTTCTCAACCTCAACCAATTTAAGGTGGGTAAGGCTTGGAATTTCCCAACCAGGATGCTGGGAAATTTCCTATGCTGGCTGAGGAATTCTGGTAATTGAAGTCCACATATTTTTAAGTGGCTGACGATGAAAAACACCGATTCAGAGGGGAGAATGGACTCGTTTCAGAAAATCCAAACTTAAGCAAACTATAAAAGTCACTTTAGCAGGCTGGGTTTGCTCTGTATTTTAGAAGTCGACTGAACCGTATTTCCCCATCGGAGCCTAAAACCAAACACACAGTCGCACTTCTCATTTCCACATTCAGGAGGGATTGTGCATCAAAGTGACTACTGGGCTGTATGTTTGCAACTCCACTTTCCAAATGGCCATTGCATCTCTCTTTGCTTTCCTGGACTTGCCAAGGAGAAAGATGTGCTTAGAATCAGCTGTCCTGCCTACAATACAGTCCTCTCCATGTTGCCTACGGGATTATGGGCAGGTTAGTTCCAGAGAAAACCAAAATTTGAAGAAGTTCATTTAAAGAAATTGGCCAGTTTTACAGCCATGAAGGGTGCAATGGAAAACCTCGTGCTTTGAAAACACACTGTGCCATCTGTTTAAGGTTCTCATTAAATAGAAAAGAGATAGCTTATTAATATATTCCAGGTGGGGAGAAGTTAAGTTGTCTACCACACAAGATTCATTTGTGATTTCAGAGCTTTTAAATAGCTCTAAGATGTATGCAGGTAGTCCTTGACTACTACTGGGACCAGAATATCCGCAGCTAAACAAGGCAGTTATTAAATGCATTTGATCTCCTGCCAAATGCCTGAATTTTGATCACATGACTGTAGGGATGCTGCAAGAATTATAAAGTGAGGACCAGCCATAAATCACGTTTTTTCAGGACTATTTTTAACTTTGAATAGTCATTAAACGAAATGGTTGTAAATCAAGGATTGCCAGTAATTGATTCAATGGCCAGTAATTGATTCAATGGCCAGTAATTGATTCAATGGCCAGTAATTGATTCAATATATATATTCTTAATGAAAGTCCATGTTTCCTAATCTTACTGATTTGAAGAGATGCTTTTTTTGGGTTGTTAACTTTCAGCCTGGTTTGCTGTTGAGAGACATTAACAGTTGGACAAAACACAGCCATGCACTGTGCTTATGGTTCAACAGCTAGAACCCCCTTTTAACCTGGTTACTAAATAAACCCATTTTCTCGGACAGAACATACATGTAATAAGCTGACCCAAGCAAGCCAAATTTGCACAACAGGGTAAGATGCAAATGAACTAGCTTAAAACTAAGCAAGTTTGAGTACATTGTCTAATGGTAAGCATTGGATTTGCAACTGACTAAGTAGCTAAAGATGCTGTGTGTTCACAGCCAATATTTTGTGTGAACTCAGGAAAATGGATGGATTGATCTGAGCCATACTTCAGTGAAATATGGGGAGGGATATTGTGCTCCCTCCACATTTCCAGCCCTGCCACTGGTCAATGTGGAAAGAGAACCATTTTTCAGATGGGATATTTCTTAGTTAATAAGGCAATGTCCTTTTCACATCTGTTGACCCAGTCCTGGAAGAGATGGCAAATGTAGTAACCTGTGAGTTTCATTAAAAAGGTGTTGTCGGGTTCCAGAGGCTGAGCAGATACAACCGGACCCAGCACGATGCCCAGGGAAGACATGATGGATTTAAGGTTATTCTCCAGGCCCAGACAGTGCAGACGTGAAGAATCGAGCTGACGGTGTAATTCATCTTCCAATGGATTCAGATCCATTTGCTGGCATTTCACACTGGCTAAGTACACCGGTAGGTTGGAGAAGGCACAGGTGTTCTGCTGCAGCCGCTCCTTGTCAGTGAGACCCAGCCAGTCTGAGGTAGACAGCATTGGCAACGGGAGTCCTGGAAAGGGCTGAATGAGTGGGTTGAAATCGGGCTCACCAAAAGGTATCCCTTGATGATGCACCTAGAACACAGAGAAGCCACAGCATCAGTTCTTTGAAAGTTCTTGGATCCCTAGATCTTCAGAAAATGATAGAATGCCTTCTCACGATGACTAAATTGCAAGTAGCCCTTGATTTACGACTGCAATGAAGCCCAAAATTTATGTTACTAAGCAAGACAGTTGTTAAGTGAGTTTTGCTCCATTTTACGACCTTTCTTGTGTCTGAGTATATTCATGAACTGGAAAAGACCTTAATAACAAGGTCAGCCAATGAGAGCTGAGTTGAGGGCTGAAGAGAGAATCTGGGCGTATTTTATCTCTGTTCTGTGCTGAGCTCTAAAGTAAAAGAGAAACTAACTTGCTTGCTTGCTGAAAACTAGAGCTCTGCTCTGAACCTGTAACATGTCTGATTATGTTTGAGTTTGCTTCATGTTGGAGAAACTTACAACTGATTTATGTGTTTATAAAGAAGTTAAATGAAGCCTCAACCATCTGTGTTTACTTTTTTGGTGCTGAATTTACCCTGCAATACCCTGAACATCTTGCTACAGCTGTGAATCACTGCCGCTGTTAAATTAGGAACCCAGTTGTTAAGTGAATCTGGCCTCCCTGTTAACTTTGCTAGTTAGAAGTTTGCAAAAAGTGATCACATGACCCCTAGGAAATTGTTATAAAAACACGTCAATTTCAGTGTCCTAATTTTGATCATGTGACCATGGGGATGCTGCGACATTCCTAAGTGTGGAAACAGTCATAATGTCACTTTTTTCAGAGCCATTGTAGAAGAAAATACAGTTCATTATATTCCACATTTTGAGATGCTGAAAACCCAAAAATCATTAATAAGCTGTCTTCATGCACCTGCTATGGTATTTCAGCTTTTACTTGGCTTTGTTTAGGTAAAGCATTTGTTTTGAGAAAAATGCCCAAGTCCTCCATTCAGCAGATTCAAATAATTATTGGCTGCTAGCCCCTCCAGCAGCCAAATCAGAGGAAGAGGCTGTGTGGGAGGTGGTGGCGTGGGCATCAGCATCAGGGCAACCTGAGAGCTCGGAGAGGGAAGAGGGAATGGTCCTGTCAGAGAGACAGAGGCAGAGCCTGGGCTGTCCATCAGCCCTCAGATAGAGAGTCAACAGCCCCCAGGTCTGGAGGTGACTGACGAGGAAGTGGAGGAACAGCTGGGTCCAGTGCCTGATGCACAGAAGGGAGGGGAGGGGAGAGAAGAGCAATGGAAATATTTGGCCTGATCCTTGGGATGTAAGAGCCAACACTGCGAGTGAAGCCCCACTCAGCTCTGGGGATAAAAGGCAGGAGACGGAGATGAATAAATGGGGCAGACAACTATTCACCTCCCTGCTAGGCAGACCTGTTGGCCTGTGGTGAGAGAGGAACTTTTTGCTAGGGCCACTGGCACTTGTAATAAAGGAATCACTGATTTAACTACAGAGGGCTTGTTGTATTCGGGGAGCTGGGTTCAAACAATTATCAATTTGCATTGATTAAAATTCCTTCTTTTCTATCCTGGATGTTTTGTAAATAAAATAAAATAAAATAAAACACGCATACATGCATATACCCCATAGACAGAGCCCCACACGTTCCATTAATTTCTTCCACTTATATTTAGGACTTACATAGTTTGACAGCAGTTGTCCTGAGCTAATTTGCATGCTGAGGGTGAGATTGTGTGTCCTTTCAATCTCTATGGCTATTTCTCGCTGGGTGCGAGAGCATCCAGAGCACATTGGCAAATCCACTGTAGAAAGAAGCAAGAAAAATGTTAGACCCAACAACTAGTAACTAAAGATTCAAATACCTGCATTAATAATACTATCCATGTTGTCCTTTTTTTTTTGCAGGCCACAGAACCTAAACAACTACCATGGTGGGTGGAGAGAGTTAAGAGAGAGAAAAAGGAAATCAATTTGTCTTAAATAATAATTCAAATTTTAGGATACAGCATCAGAAGTGAGCAAGAATGGAAAGTACTGTACAGCAGTGTTTCTCAAGCTTAGGCATTCTTAGATGTATGAACTTCAAATCCCACCGAGCACACTGGCTGGGGAATTCTGGGAATTGAAGTCCAGGCATACTAAAGTTGCCAAGGTTGACAAACATTTCTATTCAGGACAGGTAGTCCTCCACTTACAACAGTTCATTTAGTGACTGTTCAAAGTTACAGCACTGAAAAAAGTGAATTATTGTTTTTCACACTTACAACTGTTGCACCATCCTCATGGTCACATGATCAGAATTCAGAGGTTTGGCAACTGACTCCTATTTATGACAGCTGCAGTGTCCTGGAGTCATGTGGTCCCCTTTTGCGACCTTCTGACAATCAAAGTCAATGCAGCTACTGTGTCACCAACTTAGTTGCAGTGATTTACTTAAAAACTTTGGCATGAAAGTTCATAAAATGGGACAAAATTCACTTTACAAATGTTTCACTTAGGAACAAAAATGGGCTCCATTGTAGTCATAAGTCAAGGACTACCTGTATCTACCTATAAGATCAATGGCACCTATCCTTCAATGGCACCTATCCTGTGAAAGCTCATCCTAGGTGGTTTCAAAAACAGACACAGTTGGATGCCTACTATTCACAGTTCACAAAAACCAATAACCTTACAAGTCCCTTAAAAAAAGAAGACAAAAAGGACAGTAACAATTGAAGATGCCTGAAATTAGTTTGAAGTTTGAAGGATTTTCCAGAGATTGCATATATGGAATTGTGAAATAATGCAATTATGCTGAAGCTGTCAGTCCCAAAAATCACTGAGGCGGATTTCTGGGGAACCACAGCTGTCATTAAATCAAGATCTCTATCACCCATTCTCAGGGCATCATTCAAAAATAAAATGTAAAAATAAAATGCAGCCAGGTAGAAAATTCCTGGCCTTTTACATGGCTGTGTTTTCAAAAGAAACTCTAAAAGCTTTTTGTTTTGTTTTGTTTTCTTGCTAAGATATTTGTTATGCTGTGCCACATAGATGTAGCTGTCCAATAAACTCTTTAAAAAACAGACTTTGTTCTTCTGGCTTGGAATGTACCCTTTTTCGCATGACCTGTGCACATCTTGGACATACCTGTAGATTTCAACACATTTTTTTGTCTTTTAACTTCTATATATATGTTCAAGGAAAAGGACTTTGAAACTGCAGGGTTACTAGAAAGACGAGGAATAATTGTCAAAGCATGTTGAAGTTTCTGACACTTGCTAAATACAGAATGGAGGGAACTCCTTAATTGACTTCCAGATATTCTACAGCTGCTATCATCCGGTCCAGAAGCTTCTAAAATAGTATGGAGGAGGAACTTCTGTTGACAGCATGTTGAGGACCAACCTTTGAATGCGGGCAAAAACCAAATCCCAACTAATTCATCACTCTGTGTGCAGAACATGGGAAAAAACTCTGAAGCTATGCTATGAAGTTTCATCATTTTCTTTTATCTCTCAGTGGAAAAACAGAAGAGGTTGAAAGAGTATCACATGAGTCCTATTAATACATGGCCATTGGCTATTTTTGAGCTTTGGTTGGATGGACAAAGAACATTCATTGTTCAGACAGCAAGGCCATTACATTATCTGGAGGACCAAGTTGGAAAAAGCTGACATGTACAAACAGCAAAAACTTCCTTCTTAATATAAGTCTCCCACTGAGATAATTTCTATGCAAATTATTTTATCTAACAAAGGCAAAATTCTGCCAAGCTCCTAATCTTTCTTAGAATGTCTCCCTTTTAAGTTCCTTCAACTTAATTCAACTAGATTGCCAATTTCAAGACAGCCTTATGCAGTTTGGAAAAGGGTCAGGATCATTGATTACTGATGGTAACTTCATAGCTGAATGAACCCAGTGACAACTTTTCAAATTAACACATTTTATTAAGGTCATAAACTGTTGGGAGGCACAGGTCTTTTCATCAGCCAGCAATATTATGGCTGCATGTGTTTTTCCTAGTTACCTTGGGGAAGACATTTGTGGGATTGAATGGTAAAACTTTTTCTACAAGTTTGTAAAAATGTTGTCCATTCTATCTACCCTTATCCTTTCTGATGGTCTCTGGTTTCTCTGTTAGAAAAAGACACCTCAGACCAGAGTTTCTCAATCTGGGCAGCTTTACGATGGGTGAAATTGAACTCCCAGAATTCCCCATCCAGTCTTACTGTGGCTGGAGAATTGTGAAAGTTGAAGTCTACCAATCTTAAAACTTGCAAGGTTGAGAAACACTGCCTAAGACAATCAAGACACAGAAGGCTTAAAAATTGGGAATTATGAACTTTTTAGAAGAGTTAGAACTGCAACTCCAGAATTCCTGGCAGGTATGGAATTCTGGGAATTATAGTGGCAGTATATTTGGAAAATGCCTGATTGAAGAAAGCTGAGACAGCAGGTTATAAAAGCAGAGAATGGAATGAAGACTAAAGGAAAAATGAGGATGATTGCCAAAGGTTTCAAATCAGGACAGAGAAGAAAAATCTATCCATAGTTTTTAACTATTACTAAATGGAGCTTCTATACTTAAAAGCACTGTATCTGACTGGCAGACTGCATGGAGACATAGAAAACAAGACCAGGGAGGTATATTTGGTTGGATGAAGGAAAAACCTACATTTGCTCAATTGCTCTGGTGTTTTATCTGGAAATACCAAATTTTCTCCCTGGCTATTCTAAATGCAAATTGTATATTTTAGTGCCAGGCATTCTAACTGCCAAGCAGTAAATGTCTTTTAAAATTACCATCCAAGATCAATGATTAACTGCACCTTCAAGTTCAAGGTGTAAGGTCATCAGAGTCTTTACATCTCTTGATCTTCAGGATGGGGGTGGCAGAGGCAGAAAGGAAGAAGGAAAGAGAGAAGAACATTCCAGAGATTTTACAATGAAGGAAATAAATTGGACAGAGAACATGAAGAACCAAAGGGGGTGGAGCAAACTATAAACTATCTGCTTAAAATGCAGATAGGAAAAAAAAATCTATCCAAAAGAATAAAACGAAACTGAAGATTTTCCCACATCAAATATATTGGCCCGGCAGTCCATCCTCCCCAGCTGACTTTGGACACACTGACCAAATGTTGTGAGGTTGCAATTCAGTACTAATCAGTGGCAACATGTTAGGAAAACACTGCTACTGAGGGAGAAGAGTTTTCAAAGGCTGAGCTTATACAAATCTATCTTCATTGGTTGTATGAACCAGGCAATGGGAGTCAACATGTCATGTGAATTCATAGAAGTTGGGTCGTTCAGTCTTAATTTACTGAGCTGATCCTGAGGAAACCTGAAACAGCACTAGTCCATGTATAAAAGTCTAGTGGAAAGAATAAGAGAGATACTTTGTTCACCCAACTTCTTAAACCATGGTCTGCTTCACAGGTCTTCCTGAACCAACTGCTACCAACTGGGTTTGGAGCTCACTCGAAAACATAAGGCCAAATTTTCAGAAACTAAGCAAGCAAACCGATCATTTGGATCTATGATGCTGGGTGCATCCATATGATTATGACTATTTCTCATTTCATAGTCATGCAACACTATCAAAGCTCAGAATTCTTAGGAGATTCTGGTTCCCAAGAATGATGCAAATTTTATCATTAGCAAAAAATAATTATTTGCAGAGGAAGTTTTCTTTTTTTAAGCTATGGGTTATAAAATTTTCCAGCAACAGTTCTAGGATTTGAATGCCATTGCCTGGAGCCCTGCAAATTAGCAAATCTTAAACTTTTATTACAGCTGGGAAATGTAGGTAATAGGTCCCCTAAGGTATTTCAGTAATAATCATGACATTAGGGAGATAATTGAACCTTGAGACTCTTGTCACACTATTGATCTGTTTCACAGCTGCTAAATTATAGTTTGTTGGAGTAAACCATAAATAGTTTGGGTCTCCTCTAAATAAACTCTTGCTCCTGGTTAACAAAATGTTAAGCACAAATTTAAGAAGAAGGCTTTGCATTTTAGTAATACGTGTGAATGCAGCCTTGGCATTACATGAGCAGTTCTGAGTAATGCATATGCCAAACATGATAATCTTACATGCGTGAAATATATTTCAACCAAAAAGCAGCCTGGCCATCTTCCTGTGGACACTCGTGTCTCACTGACCTGGATTCATTCCACCAGCAAAAGATCATTTGTAACAGCCATAATCCTTCACTGTACTTGGAGCTTTGCTATTTTCAAGAAGTGACTGCATGCACTGACCTGCTTGCAGGAAAGGTAGTGGTTTAACCAATGAAGTCCCTCCCTCTGCTTCCTAAATAACTTTCAGAGAGAATCCAAAGCACAGGTCTCTTGCCTTTTACAAAAAGCAAATCTAATACCCCCTCCCAACAATTGGTAATTGTCAAACGGGAGAGGGAGAGGAAAGGAAATGGCTCAATTATCACCCCTTTGTAAAGAGAAATGTGGATGGCTACTTGCTGCCTCTATCATGCAAACTAGGTTGTGTGGCTTTGTTGACAGTAAGTGGAAAATGCAAGCAATAGTAAGTATCAGCTGGGAACGCACGCTTCATTTGTGAATTCGGCCACCGAGGTGACAGAAGGGTCCAATGCAGTCTCCAGATATATACCCCAGGAATCTCCTTTTCGGTGAGATGGGAGGCATGATCAGCCAATCAATCACTCTCTTCAGCCTGCCAGCTGAACAGGGAACTAAACCGACCGAAAGGGGAAAACTTCGCCTGAGAAGGACCCAGCTGCCCGACCCACTCCGCTTTCAGCCGCTTCTCTGCCCGGGATCCGATTCGACCTTCGCTGCTCAACCCGAGCCTTTGGGATCGCGCCAAGCCGGCGTCGGTGGCAGCGGCTGGGACACGCACGATGTCTCCCCCCCCCGCCCCCACACCTTGGAGAGGTTGTTTCTTCTTGACTTTGTTAGGCGAGCTGCTTACCGCCGGTCAGGCACGCAATGGAAGCGCTCCCGAATCGCGCTGAAACAGCGGTGGATAAACACGAGGTAGTTTTCAAATCCTTTTTAACCGAGCCTCCCCTGTCCTGCTTTGTGGGGGAAACTTGAGGAAAACTTTGGGAAAGCGCTTGCTTCCCCCCTCGCTCTCCCCGCCCCGCACCCCAGTTTTTGAGGACTTTTGCCGTACCTGGCAGCACTTCCATCCTGCGACCCTCCCCGGCGCCGATTGCCGCCACTTTGTGGCTCGCCCCGTCCCTCACCGGACCTTTTATAGCCGCTGACCACGCCTCCTGTCCTCACGCCGGCCCGGGACTTGAGGATGCCAACAGGCTGAGGTCACGTACAGCCTGCCTCCTGCTGGGTCCGGAGTCTGCACCGGCGGCTGACCTTTCATCTCTCCCCACCCTCATCCTCACCCACCTGCTTTGGGCAGGAATGTGCGGCTTGCTTAGCCGGTGGAGAAGGGGCGCCCGGGATGGATCTACGAAGGAAGGGGAAGGCGGCTGGGGCAGCTTTCCCAGGAGAGGAAAGGAAGTAGTTGTTTTATGGAGTGGTTAAAATTTAACACATAACGCCCATCGTTCAGGAACGCCTCTTTCTAAAAAAAAAAAAAAAAAAAAAACGAGAAAAAAACCGTATAGGGTGCAATCGAATAAAAAGCACTGCATAAACGAAAAGGCAGCGGCGGGCGCCTTTGAAAAACGGAGACAGCCTGATTCAAATATAATGAAAAGCCCATTTAGAAAACCGAGGGAAATATAGAAAGGTCTTTGATTGGGGGGGAGGGGAAATCAGCCTATTTGGAGGGGAAGGTGTTCCCTAAATAGGATCTCACCTTTCCCCCCCCCCAAAAAAAAGCTTTGAGGGGCTCCAAAATTGTGCAACTACAAGGAAGAGACTGTATTTTGTTAGTGAACTGAAAATGACTGTGGATTTAAGATAATTCAGAGAGAAAGAGAAAAAGGAGAGGAGGAGAAGGAGGAGAAGTAGTAGAAGAAAATGAGATAGAAGAAAACAGAAGACATAGAAGCGGAACAAGATGTAGAAGAGGAGGAAGAAGTAGAAGACATAGAAGGAGAAGAAGAGGAAGAAGAAGAAGGAAGAAGAGGAAGAGGAACAGGAAGAAGAAGAAGAAGAAGAAGAAGAAGAAGAAGAAGAAGAAGAAGAAGAAGAAGAAGAAGAAGAAGAAGAAGAAGAAGAAGAAGAAGAAGAATAATTACAGTATATTATTGCCAAACCATGACAACAAATGTATTTCATCATTTTCTTAGGGAGAAAAAGTTAGTCTTTTAGATAAATTGAATTGTTCTAGGTTGGGGAGAATCAGAAAAGAAAGGTGGTAATATATTTTTGTCTCTTGTGACAGTATTATTTTATCTGTTTTTCCAATGCTAAAATTAGAAACGGAAACTGCAGGGAAAAAAAGATAAGCTGGGTGGTTTAAACTTGGATGGGAAAACACCAAGAAGTCATGAGATACCGGGAAGTCATAAAAAAATAAATTCCTGTTCAGAACTTTATCTAAATATGTCTATGCTGTCAACTTAACTGAACTCAGAAGACTTAATAATAAAATTTTCTTTTTATATTGTACTCATATCCTGCCTTTCAGCCACATTGCAAAAGGGATGTGGGACCAATGAATCACTGAATGAAAACAAGATAAAATTGCAAATTCTAATCAATAACTCTTTGCTGTGAAGGGAAAGGGGACCACAGAAAGCCATTCAAGGTTTTAAAAACAGCATATTTTAATGGCAGGAGGTTTTCCTAGATTGCAGCCTATTTCATGAGATGCAGGAATGTCGAAAGTTATGCCCCAATAAATTCAAATGCCTTTGAAATGCCACAATATGTTTTTATGTGGTTCACCTGTCATGCCAAACCCTGCCTTAGTCATGCCAAATTGCATTAAATTAGGTTTCACATAGCAAACTAGATAAAGCCAAAATAAATAAATCATGTATTTGCTTATGCCTGGTGTCATCCATGAATCTCTTCAATGATGGAGTGTGAGCCTAGCCATTGTGGTCACCCCATATTTCTCTTACTGTATAGACCTATATTTCTCAACCTAGGCAACTTGAAGACATGTAGACTTCAACTCCCAGAATTCCCCAAGTTGGAGAATTCCCCAAGTATTTTCAAATTCCCATGGTTGTGATCAGTATAGACACTCAATGAGAGCTGCAAATGTTATGCTATATAAACGAGCACACAGACTAACCCCAGGGAAACAGTTCTAAGAAATGAATTCTTTAATTTAATTTAAATTTAATTTACTTGCATTAAAACATGAAGAATTTAAGCCCCTGTCATACTGCACCAATGGATGGAAAGAGGATGTAAAACGGAGAAAAACACTTGCCATCCGTTG
>BHFT01006442.1:0-27157 GCA_004320025.1 Laticauda laticaudata
CATTGATAATTTTTGTGTGATTTTGTTGTCAGCACATTCAACTATGTAATGAACAAAGTATTTCATAAAAATATTTCATTCATTCAGATCTAGGATGTCTTATTTTTGTGCTCCCTTTTTATATATAAAGATGTTGACTCCCTTGATTTTATTCTGTCCTTAACTTTTATATTTATTGTTGAATTATTATGATTGTGTTTTTCTTATCATTGCGATTGTCTTATCACCAGGAGTCCTAGTGTCGCAGTAGTCAGAATGCAGTGTTGCAGTCTAACTCTGCCCACAGTCTGGAATTTGATCCTGACAGGGTTCAAGCCTTCCATCTTTCCGAGATCAGCAAAATGAGGACCCAGATTGCTGGGGGCAATACAATGACATTGTAAAATGCCCAGAGAGTGCCGTAAAGCATTATAGAGCTGTATATAATTCTAAGTGCTATTGCTATTACTGTTGTCTTATGGTTGATGTTATTGTTTTATTGACATTTGTGCCATGGATATATCTTTTTTATTGTGGTAGAATAGAAATTATAAAATAAATGTGTGAGGGAGTGTGTATAGACCAGTAGTGGGATTCAATTTTTTTTGCTACCAATTCTGTGGGTGTGACTTAGCGGGCATGGCAGGGGAAGGATACTGCAAAATCTTATTCCCTCCCCTCCCTATTAACCTGCTTTCCAACTCTGTTTGCCTGTGCAGGGCAACAAAAGAAGTATAAGTATATTTATTTATACATTCCAGAGTGATCAATATTTTATTTAAATCTGAGTACATTGATCTAGATATCAAATATTTCATTAGCTCAAATTGTTTACATTTATTGTAGAATGACTTTGCACCTCTTGTTTTTGTGAAGAACTTAAACAGAGTTTAAAGCATGTTTGTTTTGGCCACTGATAAAAGGGATCTGTATCCCAGCTGGTAGGGATCGGTGAATTTGTGATATTTAGTTTGGCTTGGTTTGTCACTTTTTCATAGTATAGTTATTATTTCATATTTCTGCATTAGTCTGCAAATTTTCAGTCCCCATGAACATTTTCTTTTTCACATTTCTGTGAACATATGCATTTTTATTGACTTGCTTCCCTCACTCCTGATAATTTTCTTCCTTTCTTTTTAATTGAAAGCCACATCACAAAATTCAGTGAAGTGTATATAGTGGCATATCAATGCATTCTACCTTGAATATACATTACACAAATTTGAAAGTGTGTAAGTCCATTAAAATTCACTCTGAACAAATCTTTCTTCACTCTCAGAGAACTAATGTATAGGCATATCCTGAGCCAGCATTCATCATGAACTCAGTATGTAGCCTTTGACAAACATGGTCAGTTTTTCGGCTTTGTTCAAATTATGGGAACATATATTTTGGTCTCATTCACAGAGTTGTTAAAAACCTTGCTGTCTAAAGAAATGTATCTGAAGTACTTTTGACATTTTAGAATACTATATGCAATGATGAATATTAAATCATATGTTTCTGATTTTATTTTGACACTTGATACGAGTATTTTCCTTCGTGTTTTAACTTGTTGTATTAATGCTGTCATTTCTGATATGACAAGCATGTATATTAGTTTGTAAAGTTAAAGACTCAATATGTCTGTGTTCTTGGGAGAAAACAGCCTATCTTCCAGTATCACTGGCATACTTGATTAGAGAGGCTTCATCATTCAGTTTTGTCTTTCTGAAATTACAGCTCAATCGATCTGTTAGCCCTTTGAAGTAGCCCAGGTTAGGAAATAGACACTAAAAGCAATACTAAAATGTACTTTGTTGATATAGGCTATAATAACAGAATTTTAAAAGCCTGAGAGTATTCTAAGTTTCTTTGGTCAGGTTTTCTTGCTCTCATGGCTAAACTCATGTTTTGCCAATTGTCTCTGCAGTCATCTCTATGCATTTCTACCATAACTCTGTCTAGATGACATATGGCAGAACCAGATCTCCTACTATTATCCCTTACATCACAAACTTTATTTATTTTTTTGTGGTGATGGGGGAACCATGATCAGACCTGCCAGTTATCTGTAAATACCAAACTTTCCATTACTACACACTTGAAATTTGACATTGTCCAAATAGTTTAGCCTTATGTTAAAGAAAAACATATAAAAATAATCTGAAAAATGCACAATCTACTGATAAGTTGACTTGGGATTTTATTTGACAGTTAGCTACATGCTGAGTCATAGTATAAGACAATTTTAGCACCAATTCTAAATCAGAAACAGCTACAATTCCATTTTATTCTGCCTTGGACAGATAGAATAAATTGGGCATCATTCTGTACTTCAGATTCAGAAAAACTAGGAGGGTATTCAGATATAGACAATGAAGCTGATCAAAAGAATGGAAACCTATAAAGGAAGTTTGAGGAAATCAAGTATATCTGGTCTTAAAAGCAAGATACTACAAAGCCATATATTAACATTTTTCTCCCAATACCTGAAGGATTATCACTGAGAAGATCATTCTTGATCACCCAAGATTATAGGCTACACATAAAGGGCTTAATTTACATGACAAAAAATTCTGGATGAATATTAGGAAAAATTCAACAATGGAGGCATTTAGGTAGAAAGCTTATCACTGATGAATTCAAGCACAGACTATTTTGGCTTTTTGTTCTGAGCAGGGAGTTGATCTTGATGATATAAATGGCACCTTTCAAAAATTTTTTGATTATGAAATCTTGCTTAATTTTTGAAAGACTGTTGCAGAAATTCAAATTGTCCCCATTCCCAGAGACTTTACTTATGTTCCCACTGTATTTTAACAACATGTGGTCATCCCTGAACTCGTTATTTTTCATGCATGCACACAAATATAGAGCTACTCAAGCCAGTCTAAATTCCCAATCACATGTCCATACAATTTTCTTTGTAATGATTGTACAAAATTGAATACATATAATCACATGGAAACTGGATTTTCTTTAAATATTTTGCCTATCTTGCACAATCATTTAGCCAATCTATCTAGCCTATAATTTGTGATGGCTTCCAAGGATTACATAGTACTTTTTCCAGTATTCTCAGTTCAATTATACAATTAATTTTGCTTAAATTTCCCATTTATTACAATGGCCACTTCATTTTTGCCTTTTCCTATTTAGCTTCTACTTCTTGGAATTGACTTGCCTTTGAACTTGAATTTGGCATCTAGCTTGAAGTTTAAAATCCACTAAAGTGCTTTGTTTTTCAGATATTTTTGAGGTTTATGAAGTACCATTTTTTGGGTAGCAGTACTCAATGCTGATTTAAATTATACCAGTGTAGATATTAAATTAATTCTGTTTTATGATCCAGAATCTCAGACTTTGCTTCAAAATTACTGAAAAAGCTTGAAATTGTGACATTTTGGGGGGATTTCAATCAATAGAATAAGAAAAGACCAAGACCAAAACCAAAACCAAGACCTGGAATGGAATGGAATGGATTGGAATAGAATAGAATAGAATAGAATAGAATAGAATAGAATAGGAATAGAATACTTCTTACTGGCCAAGAGTGATTAGACATACAAGAAATTTGTCTCCAGTGCATAAGCTGTCAATATACATACAAACAACAGTGATAGATCATAAATCATAAGATTTACAATGTATTTATGTATTTATTATTATTAATTTATCTATGACAAAATTAAGTAACAATTAAGGAATGGTGCAGCAACCAAACTGAACCATTGACTGAGGTGGTTTGAGTACATTCTATTGCATGGGATCATGCTGAGTTTCTTATTGATTGCTTGGGAATTACTTCCATTTAGGTTGAAAAATACAGTGTTCGGTTCCAAAGAAAACCTGGCTGGAGCATGTGGAAGAACAAATGGCGAAACTTAGACATGAAACAAAGGTGGATGAATCAGGAAAGTGCATGTGACATCAACAGATCCACAGCACCTAGAGCTGCATAATGATTATGGTATGGGTTATGACTAGGTGCAAGATGACTCAAGTTTAAATTGGTATTAAGTAAGGATTATAAAAGGATTATAAAATTAATGGTGTACAACAATCTGTTTTATATTACACAGTTGTGCCTGCCTTCTGAAATAGTATTTCCTAAGAGTTTGTGTCATGGCCCATTGGAGTCTGAGTCCACAGAGGAGGATGAGCCAGAGCTGGGACCGATGGAGGAAGAGGGCATAGCCTCACTGGCTCTGGAGGAATGACCAGAGGAGCAGGATGAGGCAGCCCCAGGTCCCTTGAGCCTGTGAAGGATTGACAGTGAAGAACAGATGCAGGATGACCAAGAGGGGGTGGAAGAGAGGGCAGACAGTGGAGCAGAGGAGCAACAGAGTGATGAGCAAGGACTGCCCACCTCCTGATCCTCTAGCATGGAGAGTGAAGAGGAGGTGGGAACAGTGCAGGCTGACCTGATGACTTGGGAAGAGAGTGCCCTGCCCCTCTTCACAAGGCTCACCTGGGGACTGAGACTTAAGAAGATGTCATTGGGAGGGGCGTTTGTCGGGAACAAATGCTGAATTCTTGGAGCCTTGCATGCCATTGCTGATGTATGGATTTTGCTGTGCTTCATCTTGTGTGTCTTGCCTGGTTTGCCGGCCTCACTGGAATTTTTGCCTTGTTTACTGCCTTGCTTTGTTTGCTGGAATACTTTCAGCCAGAGGCTGTCGGAGGTGTGTGTGGGAGCTTTTTGCTTCAGGACTTGCAGGAAATGTGAGAACATTTGGGGGAAAGTTGGAGCAATAAAGGGGAGTTAGAACTGTTCCCCAGCTGTGTTTCTTCTGTGCCTTGCCTCAGGTCATCATAGTTTCATGTGCCTACTACCCTGACGATGTTTGGGAATTTTTCTTTTTCATTTTTGTTCTTTTAAAAAATAACCAAATACGACTGCTTTAAAAATTGCCTAATTTTTGTTCATCAACAAAGAATCCCAAATATATTCAGGTCCAAGCTATTTTTTTTATGTTGGGGTTTGTTACATATTAACATTCTTATAATACCTTAACCTGATTGAAACAAACTGCACTGTGATTGGCTGAGATGCATGACGGTGATTGGTTAGTAAGGAATCTCCCGTGATTGGACAAACCAATTGCGGGAGATTCAGACAGCTGTCATTGGGTGAGAACCACCGGCTAGTTCTATAAGAAGAGCTTCCGCGGCTCACTAAAGGCTACACAGATCTATACCTTGAATAAAGAGCTGAAGTTACGCTGGTCTCCTGTCTCCTGATTTCTGCATGCCTTCTACAATGGCGCAAGTGAGGGGATACTTGAAGACAGAAGAGCCAGTCAGGCACATGGCAACTGGCTGAACAACCGACGAGATGGCCGGCAAAGGCATGCGCCACCGAGTCACCATTCAACCAGCACTGAGGACCTGGGAATCTTACATTGATATGATTCCTCATTCCTCAAGAAGACAGTCTCAGGAGCAAATGCACCAGGAAAGAGGAGCTGTAGTTCCTACCCATTGCCAGGCCAGTGTTATATAAGAGGCCAAAGCATTGGCCAAGCAGAGGACGTAAGGAAGAAATGACGTTGGCCCAAAAGTCTTTCACAATCAGAATTACTTCGTGAACCACATTAAATGCCCACCGCCCCTCCAGGTGCCAAAACTGATCCAGCGACCATGAATCTAGCCATCGGGATCAAAGAGGATGAGGAGAGCATCAGTGATTTCGTGCACATTGAGGAACATCGGAGGGTGCCGTGTGCTTTTCAGACATGGACGAGGCTTGGAGGGACGGTGGTCTCGTCCAGAGACCCCGGCTCCAGCAGCGGTCTAATGCTCGGGCAGACATTACAGTTACTGAAACGCATTGGTGAGGCACCGACGCCAAGCCACAAGAAATCAGCTGGCCAAGATTGCTACAAAAATGAAGCAGGCTGCAACACATCGAGAGACTCAACGCAAAATCTCTCGAAAAATGAAACCGAAACTGGACACAAAGCAACAAGTCACCACGGGATCTGATCTATCACCCAAACACCATCATGAGTCGAATAGAGAATCCAAGTTCGCAAGATGGAGTTGAGACTCGGTGGCGCTAAGAGAAGTTCGTAAGTCCGGTGCCTTCCAGTGCGCCAGTTGCAGCAGCAAACACGGCGTTTCTGTTGCCGGTTTTAGACACCATTTCCCAGTAATTGAAAAAGGGACATATCTCAAGTCTGGCCACAAAAAGCTGAACAGGCCCAGCCCAAAACACGCGACAGCACACTCCCGGAAACCAAGACAGATTCACAGAGAATGATGGAACTGCGAAACCGAAGCATAGAGCTGCATGGCAGGCGAACCAACCACGGGAAGAACCCACAAATGGTCCACAAATCGCGTCATTCACACATCAACTCGATGCAGAGAAAGTACACGGTGCGGTCAGCATCAACATGGCAGCGTGCAAAATGGGAGTGGACTCTGGATCATACCTCTCCTGGGTTCCTGGGAACGAACGATTAGAGGTTAGTGCCCAGCTTACAGAAACAGAAGCTGGAGAACCAGACGACTCACCATTAAAGCTAAGGGGAACAGAATCCCGTAATACGGAAGTGATACACTTCGCATGTTAACCTTCAATAATAGACATGGAAAAACCTACTTCCACTCACTATGTGTCACAATGACCTACCCAAGCGCTGCTTGGGGTCTGATATGGTTCGCTCCATTAGGAATGAGGTGAAACAGGGCACTGTAAACGCATAGTCCGTTAGGAAAACAGACTGGAAGAGGTATGCTGATGAAGGAATCTCAAGAAGTGTTCGAGCTTATGAAATTAGTCAAGATACGCTAGGGTCCCCAATATCATTAGCTTGAACCCTAAATGGGTCCAATCCGTCTCAAATCGCAGACGAGTTCCATTCATGCACTCAACAAAATAGAAAACAATTAGAAAAAGCTCATCGCACAAGGGGTCCTGGGAACAATGATTGAGCAAGCTGGGAATACCCCATAGTCACCCAGAACAAACCATGGTTCTGTGAGAATTTTAGGGAACTATACAGCGACACTTTAACAATGCGACTACAACAAAGTACATATCCAGTCCCGGTGATACAGAACCTCCTACACTCACTCAGGGAAGAAAAAGCTTTGCGAAGCTTGACTTGGCACAAGCATATCAACAGCTTCCCGTTGATGCTGAGACGCTGCAGAAGCGCAAATTATCGTGGACACACGGGGGCTTTCCCGGTGCAAAAGGCTCCAATTCGGAGTCAGTGTGCACAGGGTGTTCCAGACTTTAATGGAACAGTTATCCAGGAATTAAGGGAGTTGTCATATTTTGATGATATGTCTGGTAGCGGCCAAAGACAAAAGACAATGAGAAGGACTCAGAGAAGTCCTACAAAAGTTTAAAACACAGCGACTTTAAAGTTAAAAAAGAAAAGTGTGCAGTTAATGCACTGAAAAGGTTGAGTTCCTGGGATATCTGTGGACCAAAAGAAAGTACTAAAAACGGATAAAAAAAATACCCCACAAAAAGCAATAAAGGAAGCCCCGAGACTCAAAATAAGGCAGAATTACAAGCCTTTCTGGGACTAATCAATTTCTACAATGTCTTTTTGCCACAGAAGGCAACAACAGAGACGACCTCTGCATAGGTTACTCGACAAGATGCCCGTTTGGTCCTGGGGCAAGCGGGAAGAGGCTGCCTTCCGTACATAAAAGATCTCCTCACATCACAATCAGTCCTCATCCAGTACAGCGGAGACCCTACCAGTAACGGTAACGCTCTGACGCCTCTCCATTCGCATTGGAGCTATTACTAAGCCATACCCGACCTCCAGATGGGAGAGAAGCACCGATTGCTTACTTCTCAAAAACACTATCAAAGGCAGAAAGAAATTATAGCCAGCTCAACAAGAGGTGCTTGCAGGGTTACCGGCGGGAAGCGGTTCACGAGTACTTATACGGTAGGGACTTCACCCTCATGCACCGGACCATGAAATCACTATGGGTATCCGGTGGGAACAAGGCCACCCCAACATACTGTCTCCCCGGATGACAAGGTGGTCTGAATTCCTTGCGCCTAAACCTATCAACTAATACATCACCCAGGGAATGCATCTCACATGCCGATGCACTAAGCTGTTGTCCTTAACAGATTATGAAGATGACTTGGCAACCACCACATCCACTCTGCAAATAGAGACATTGCCCCACCTAACCAACAACCGCATCAGACATTGTGAGAGAGATGACAAAGACGGCAAACTGGCATGAGTTTTGAACTGGGTGGTAAAAGGGTGGCCAGAAACAGAAAGCAGTGATCATTTTAAACCCTTCCGAAACCGGCAAACTGAATTATCCTCCCAAAAGGGATGTATACTATAGCGATAGAGTGTAGTTCCAGCACAGCGTACAAACAAAATATTACACATGTTGCATGAGGGACACCGGGCATTGTGAAATTGAAATCCCTAGCCAGAAGCCTACGTATGGTGGCCATGGATGACAGAACCATTGAAACCCTGGGTGGCTACATGTGACAAATGTCAGCAATTCAGACCAAACCCACCTGAGGAATTTCCAGACCCTCCAATGGGAAACACCAAAGGGGCCCATGGTCGAGGGTCCATGGTCAGTAGAGCTTTAGACCCATAAAAGGGCACACTTTCTTGATCGCAGTAGACGCTTACTCCAACTGGTTGGAAGGTAAGCCTAATGCGATCTACCACGACGGAGGTGGTTACAAAACAACTAAACAGACCTTTTTGGCCACCCACGGCCTACCTGACTTGATAGTATCTGACAAAGGCCACAATTTACAGCATTGGCATTCAAGCAATTCCTCGCAGTATAGGAATCCGACATTCAGACAGTGGCCGCGGTCTCTGGCAGCGAATGGGCAGGGCGGAAGAATTGGTCAGATACACCCAAAGATGCTTTAGAAAAGATGGACACTGGTAACATACACGACAAAATATATATAACGGTTAACAATACAGCACATATAACACCAAGTGCTAAAACCAATAAAAGCCCGGCAGAACCCTGATGGGAAGAAACTCTGATCCATCTAGACAGACTTCACCTGACTTACAATCCAGAAAAACACCAGACTCATCCAGCTGGTACCAGGCATTTAATCTGGGGAGAACACGATCTACGGCTAAAAAAATTTCAGGGGACCCACTATGGGTACCCGCTACAATAGACCAAGTAACAGGCCCCCGGTCATACCTGCTGGAAACAGAGGACAGAAGAAACTGGAAATGGCATGTTGACAAAATACTATCAAGAATAATTTAAACAGCACCGAAAACCCACAAAACTCACAAACAGACTCGAATAAAAAACTAGAGGGGGGGGGAAACCCAACAAATCATCAAAAGAAAGAGAGAAAATATGACTACAAGACAATGACAAACAAATGGGCCGGCAACATGGGCCCAACCAACGCAAACTGAACCAGAAATACAAACACTGCTAAATAAAAGAAGAAACCAACAATACTCACCAGAGAATGAAGGCAGCCGAATGATACCAGAGGAAGACAACCCACTCGAAACCTCGCCTGGAAGGAACAATCAAGCCAGCTCAACCAGCCCGGAAAGACTGGCTGGGAACAAAGAAGCCGACAAGTCGACCGAACCCAGTAGACTGGGTGGGAGTTGCAGCGAAAGGCCTGACTCACCCTTCCAGGCGGTTCCATGGAAAAGAGCAGGAGCAATGAAGATCACTTCTGAACTGGCTGAAGACCACACGGCAACTGAACTGCGCAGGTCAAGTAGGCAAGTAAAAAGCCCTGCCTACCTACGCAACTGCGTCACGTAGGATGGACCATACCAAGAGGGGAGGGGTGTTACATATTATCATTCTTGTAATATCTTAACCTGATTGGCTGAAACGAATTGCACTGTGAATGGCTGAGACGCAAGACAGTGATTGGTTAGTAAAGAATCTCCCATGATTGGACGAACTGATCGTGGGAGATTCAGAAGCTGTCATTGGGTGAGAGCCGCTGGCTAGCTCTATCAGAAGAGCTGCCGTGGCTCGCTAAAGGCTACACAGATCTATACCTTGAATAAAGAGCTGAAGTTATACTGATCTCCTGTCTCCTGATTTCTCGCGCTTCGACAGGGTTGGCAAACTTTTCTCTGATGATCAGATCCTACCTATCCTCTCCATCATGGCTGGTAAGTCTGTAGGCCAAGCACTGTGGCAGCCATTGGACAGTGCTAGCCCACCAAGAAGAAGACTGCTGACAGACTGCTGCAGCTACTCCTTCTCAGGATGTCCTCCACAATACTACAGACCAGGAACTCAGTTGAGGTTTGGGCCTGGCAATCTGCTCCTGCTTGTGGCCATATAAAAAATATTAGCCCATTGCTGTAATATGATAACCCCTGATCCATGTGATTCATTTCCAAATAAATAAATGAATCCTTCATGTTCAAAAGAATGGAAGGGAAGATTTTCATCTCTCACAGTTAATGATTCCCTTGAGGAAAATCTGCTAATCACTCTGTACTAGTTTAAAGGAATCTTGTACCGCATGAATTATGATGCTCATGTTGATCTATGCCACATTACTGTGCTGTGAAGGAATAATAGACAGGTAAATAATCTGTTTTAAATGCAGCCAAAATCTTTCTGTGAACTACAAACCCAACAGAAGCAGCATCCAATTTAGTTGATTGCTTTGATTTTTTTCTGGCTTTTAATGAATTCTCCTGTCTTTCTTTGCTATTTTTCCCAATAATTTTTCTCCCAGAAAGTCCAAGTGAAATGAATAATTAACAAAATAATGTAATTAACAGACATTTTACATGCAGAATTGATTATGCCTCTGTGCAAATGACTCATTCTGCAAACCACATTAAAGACCAGTAAGATTAAAGAAAAGCATGAGCAAAAATACCATTAATAACTTTAAAAGATACATTTCCAAAATCCAGCCAGCACCACCTTCTTTTACAATTAGACACTTGATTTTATCAGGAAGAATATTAAAAAAGAAAAGTAATGCAAGTTTGGCCTATATTACTAGATCAGATCTCAACCGCTTCACCAAATATCATTTTAGATACTTTACTAAGCAGTCTCTTTTTGAAATAAAAATTCTGGAAAGGAAAGGAAGCATTATTGGTATAGGAACAAAAGAGAGAAGAAACTTCAAAGAGATACTGGAAGCCATGTGCCTCAATCATTTCCCTCACTGACAACTGGCTTGATCCTTTCAAAAGATCCCACTGACAAAAGGCTATGTAAGCTATCAACCGTATTGCTCATTTATCCTCATAAATTGACAGGCATTCACACTAGAGGTGAACTAGCATTATCAGCTTGGACTAAAATCTGAATAAAAGGGAAGTACTACATATGAAAGTACTACTATGGGTCTCTTCAATTGCTAGTCAAAATCAATTTCCTCATATCAGCTAGAAAAATGTATTTTTGCTTATTCACATGACATAAAGGTAGCCTTGACTTTCAACAGTTCATTTAGTAACCATTCCTAGTTACAACAGCATTGAAAAAAATGATTTATTAAGGTTTTTCCCACTTGTGGCCATTGCATCATCCCCATAGTCATGTGATCCAAATTCAGTCATGCATTTATGACAGTTGCAATGTCCTGGGGTCCTGTGATCACTTTTTGCAACCTTCTCACATGCAAAGTCCTGGGTCATGTGATCACTTTTTGCAACCTTCTCACATGCAAAGTCAACAGGGAAGCCGAATTCATTTGACAACCATGTTGCTAACTTAACAACTGCCATGTTCACTTAACTGTGGTAAAAAAGGTTATAACATGGGGCAAAACCCACTGAACAAATGTCACAATAGAAGTGGCAACAATAGAAAAGTTGGGTTCAATTGTGTTTGTAAATTGAGGACGACCTGTACCAAGTCAATAACTCTGATTAATAAGCACAAATATGCATTCCTTCTCTACATCCAAATGAGTATAATCCAGAATTGATACCCAAGGCTTGCCCCAGATTTACATTCTGGCTTCTGTAAACTCAAAATAAGAGAGGCTCCAATGAAAGTAAAACCTGTACTAATTGAATCTCAAACTCCATTCCTATTTTTCCTCTTATAAGCCACAGGATTTTGTAGCACTCTTTTCAGAAAAATACTATATTTCATATCTTTGCATATGCTGCCACTTAGATTCATTTCTCCAACAAGGGATCATTCCAGATTTTTATTTTCTTCCACACAGTGAAGCTGGGCATTCCCGTAGGAGAAAGTGGAACCAGTTCAGAATCAAGGCAAGGTTTACATTCTTGGATCTTAGAGCATTTACTATTTTTTGAGGGATGAATTAATTCATCTGGCCTTCATATATTTCAGTGGCACGAATTGGGTTCATATATTGGACTGTTTCTATTGGTAGAAATTCTAGAATGCATTTGTAGAAAACTGGCCTTCTAGTTCCTTTCCTTGATTTTTTTTTTAATGAAACTAGATAAAGCTAGATAGGCAGCATAGCAGTTTTCATCATAGGAATCACCCCTGGGTGAATTTTCGTTACTCCAGAGTCATGTCACAACACTAAATCAATATCATAATTTACACTCTTCCATTGGTCCAACTTTTGGGGACACCGATTGGCTTCTTTATATTTTCAGCACATCTAGGCTGTGGAAGTAAAGCAGCTTTTGTGAGATTGAAAAGTGGTATAGAAATGGCACCAGCTTTAACTTACATTTACACTGTAAACTCATTTTCCAAATTCACCATTGCTATTGCAATTTTCATCAGCATAACACTCATGGCCATGAAACATTTGGAATCCACCTGAATAGAAAATAATAACTCTTATTTCTTATTTCTGAGCTTGTCGATCAGAAAGGTTGGCAGTTCATTAGCACCACATAACGGAGTGAGCTTCCATTACTTGTCCCAGCTTCTACCAACCTAGCAGTTTGAAAGCATGTAAAAATGCACGTAGAAAAATAAGGACTACTTTGGTGGGAAGGTGACAGTGTTCTGTGTGCCTTCAAGTTTAGTCATGCCGGTCACATGACCAGGAGACATCTTCAGACAGCGCTGGCTCTTCAGCTTTGTAACAGAGATGAGCACCACTCCCTAGAGCAGGAAACGACTAGCACGTATGTATGAGGGGAACCTTTACCTTTAAGCCTTATTTATGCATTCAAAACTTAAAGGGGATGTGAACAGAAGCTTGCCTCCTCAATATTCCTCCATATCCATTTGCTTTTAGAGAAAAGTATTTAAAGGTGCAACAATTTCCAGCACTATCCACATGCATATAATTCTGAATTGTAGACAATTATTCCCCTCCCCAATATATGGACTACCCCAATTTTCAAGATTACTTAAGTCACTTTCATTATCTGGCTGAGACATGTCCTTTATATGAGAATCTGAGTGTTGAAGGCTTTACAACCATGAAATATGGTAGGTCTTCCTAGAAGATGTTTAATTAACCTACAGATGAGTTGGACAGTATGGCAATTGCCATTTTGTACATTTTTATAATGATTAATCTAGTGTTATGCAACTTGATAGGTCAATTAAAAGGCACATTGCTCATATTGCAGAGATGTCTCTAACCTCAATATGAGTGCTGCAAAGAAAATAACTCAAGAAATGTACCAGGATTATCTGAACACCACCACAGGTTGTCATTCAATTCACAATTACCAAAGAATATGCAGGGGTGGGATCCTACTGGCATAACAACTGGTTTGCTTCATGTGTGTGCACGGCAAATGCGCGCTGTGCATGCATGTGCACTAATTACAAATTACTGGGTCCCGCAAGCATTCACCTGCTCCAGCTGATGAGCAGCAATCAGCTGTGCTGTGCAAAGCAGCTGAGGAGGAAAGCACAGAGACTAAAGAACAGCCTAGAGGCCGGGCAGGTGGGTAGGCCAAACAGATACCAGACAATCATTGCAGCTAACCAGTTCAGTGTCAGCTGCTCTTCGGAGCTACCAGTTCCATTGAACTGGGCCAAACCACTAGGATCCCAACCCTGGAAACATGGCTTATTGAAGTCAATGTATCTTGTTTCTGTCATAATCTATTGGTGACCATCAAGTTGTTATCAAGATCATTTTCAGATTTGATTTGAAATGCTTCTGAATGGCTGCATACAGACAAATCACTGAGATTTTTTTTAATCATAGCTTGTTACACAAGCTGTGGTTTACACACAATAATGTGTGTAAATGGGGGAGGGGGAAATCCACAGATGTTGGAGCTAGTTGTGATTGAAGGCAGTAAAAGATAGTAAGTCAAACTGGCTGGGTAATGATAGCTTGAGATATTCCTTTGCCTGAAGCAGATCAAAATGATGCTTTTCTCACTTCTCCATGTTTTCTGAAATAGCTCAATTAACTCTGCTTCAAGGGAAGGCCTGACCTGTGAATATTGTGTTCTGAATGCCAAGCACAACCACTGCTTTCCAACTTGGTCTGCTATCAGCCACCCTCAGATATTAAAATTGTAAATTCTTCTTCAGACAGAATATTTCATGCTATTTTAACATTTTTGTGCATCTTCTAAGAGAAAGAGACTACAAATATTACTATAGGGATGACTAATTGAAAGGGGAAAAAGGTTTAGATGTCATAATAAAGTCAAAGAAAATAAATATTTTTTACGGAGTAAAATCCCTTCACATTTTAATTTGAGCAGAACTTTTTTTTTTAAGTGATAAGCAGCCTAGAAATATTTTGTACTATAACCTGCTATGTAGGTAGTATAGGGAGAAAGAGCCCTCTATTGGCTCTAAGTGAATTGCAAGTAAATAGTTCTGTTCCACAGCAGAATGTAAATTATTTCCCAAACAGGCAAGCATCACAAAAAGGCATAGCACAGGGCCAAAATTTGTAACAAGAGTTGGATAAACCTTGTTCAAAGATATCAAGGAGACCATCAATTTGATCTTCAAAGGAGCAGTTTGAAATACAAGTTTAATAAAGAGTATTTTTCAGAAGACCAACAAGAAAATGCACATAAATTGTGAGTAGCAAAAGCATCCCAGTCTATTAGTTTTGTCATACAAATGCTTGAAATGAGCAGCATTCCCAGGAACTATTTTTTGCCTATATAACTATGTTGTACTTCTAGAGAGCTATATGTTAAATTAACTTCGAGAGATATATGTATCCATACGAATCATCAATATATAGAGTCAGCCTGAGAATGAGATGGCGGATCTCTTAACTTTAATAAATAAGGATATATAGTCTTATTAAGTTGGCTAGAATTGTACTCAGGAAGGAATCAATTATATTCCCTATATTACAAACTAATATTTATAATGGTAGACTCCTTCATAAATGAGCAATCTTCCCTCCAGCACATCACACATCAAATAACATAAGATTGTGACAAAGAATGCACTATAGAGAAGAAATTATGCCAGAATTCATATTTTTAGAGTTTTTCATCAGGATGATCTACATTTTTTAGATATAAAAGAGTCTTCTCCATAACAATTAACAGATAACAGATAATCAGAGTTGGAAGGGACCTTATAGGTCATCTAGTCCAACCTCCCCAAGCAGGAGACCCTGTACCATTTCTGACAAATGGCAGTCCAATTCACTTCATTGATCATGCATAAGGTACCCAGGTAACTTGGTCTACTCCTGGGTGTAATGTTTCCAGCCTTCCCTTCCTTGAGCAATGTCCTGGCTTGACACAATTACTTTATAACATAAGAAAAGTCTCCACACAGAATGGGGCCTATAGATTCAAAATGATGTTTTAGACAAATCATAATATGCACATGCATAAAGCATATGGTATAGTTATTATGTACCTTAGAGAACTGGAAAGGAGTACACTTAAAATTTCCCCAGGGTAGTGAGATGAGGAGATGATTTACAGACAAAATTAATTTTTATCAGCAGGAAGTAAAGTATTTCCAGGGATAGAGAACAACATTAGTAAAATTACTACATGCAGCATCTCTCTTCTTAATATAGAGATACACACTTTAGGCACACTCCAGAGAAAGTTTTACTGTTAGCTAACAGGGATTTAGCAGGAAATGTGTTTATTTTTCTCATCAAAATTATTGAATGGGCATAACTTTGCCTGGATCATGCATTTTTTTCCCCCCTGAAGCAAGAACCTAAAAGAAGCTAAATATTTCAAGATAAGAAGCAAGTAATCATTTCTTTACAACATAAGAATTTCATGCACATACTTTTTCTTTAGATATTTCCCTTTTTTAAAAAAAGAAATGACCTTTCAATTGTCATATATCAATTCAACATGTAAGTAACTATTTGGGAAGTTTCAAAGATAGGTTACATATTTTCAAGATATGTTCCTCCCCCCATGTGTTACCATGTATAGCTAAGCCTCCATACTAATTTACTTGGGAGCAAGCTCAATTGAATTCAGTTGTATTACCTCTGCAATATAAGAGTTGCGCTTTAAAATTGCAGTTCAACCTGGAAGTAGATGTCCAGGTGCAAAAGAACATAGGGCTTCTTCATCCTTAATTCTTGAGTAGAAAATGAGATTTTAGCAAGTGTATCTTTTTATGATTAAGCTGAACCTTTATTTTTAAAAAAGAAAGAAAAAAACACCAGCCTACTTTTAACACATTTGGACTTACATTTAAGCAACTCACACCCCCATACTGAATTATATCAATATTTTCTTCCATATTAATTTTCTTCAGGATAGATTTTTTTTCCAATTACAACTATTTTAAAAGTAATTTTTATTTAAGTGTCCTACATCCTGACCCTTTGAGTTTTTGCAAGAGAAGAGATAGCCAGAAAACACAGTAAATGCAAGAGATCATTTTCCATGGCAATATATGGCTACTCTTTAAAAACAGCAGTCACTGTTGCAGAAGTAACATACCATGTAAATCTTGTTAATTGGACTAAACCTCAGGAAAGTTATTGGTCAACATAAGTTCATCAAAAGCTTCAGATACAGTCATTTTAATTTCTCTACACACAAGATAATAATCCTACAGTAGCTAATTAATACCATAGTAAAACAAAAACAAACTCATGAATGTTTTCAAAATGGCTAGGATATGTAAAAGGCAGTGCAGCTTATGACAGCTGGAACAACAAAATGCAAAGTCTACCAATGTGAAATAAGAAAACTGCCTTTTTAGCAATATCCTCATTGACCACTTGTATACACCAACTAGAGTAACTTAATATCAACAGTAATGTAGAAGACAAGCATCCGCCCCCAAGATTAACTTAAGGGTTCTATAATTTGATAAGTTAGAACATGTTATTACTGAATGAAAAGAGCTGTTTGGTTTAAAGAGGACAAAAATCTCCATATGTTGAAAATTTAAGACTAAAACCTCATGGGATCAGTTTTAGGTGGGGAGGTGGGGAATTCTTAAAAGTCATACTGTACATGCTTAAGGTTGTGGTATTATTGTTGATACCTGGCAAACCTTATTTTAAGCAGGCAAGAATTGCTTTTAAATGGACCTTAAAGTTGATAAGACTAGCTTTTATTTTTAAGTAGTTACCAACAGTAAGCAATAGCAGCATTTAAAAAAAAAGAAAGTCAAGCTCCTTAGCAAGAATGCTAATATAAAAGGACAGAAATATCTTACTGTACTGTTCCTCTTCTTCTTATATACTGTATCATGAAAAAAGGATGCCTGTCGTGAAAACATTTCCTCAGGAGTCATTTCTATTTACTGACACTGAGTCTTAAAAAAACACACACATCTTTTTTTCCTATTTATGCAAAGCAGTCACTCACTCTCCCCTTGTATGAAGAAAGCAAAAATTCAAATGCAATAAAAGCCACATCATGATACACCAGGGATAAGGCATGCAGTTAACAACTCACCTTCATTCTGTATATGTCTTGAGTTCTAAGAGGTTTTATTGACATCAGGTATGTCAGCAATGAAGCTCTGTTTCAGAGACACCGATTACAAGTCAAACACATTATTCCAAGGACCGGTTCTTTTAGCTGTTTCACAGGCACACAGCTGGCATCTTCTCAGCAAGGAAGAAAGCAATGCAGTAAGTTGTCCACGGAGGGAGCTAGGTAGCTGGCTTCTCCAGCTCCAGCAGTTACATACTGATGCCATAGTACATATTCTCATCCTTTCTCTGGCTTCTTTGCCTCAATACTAGCTGAGCGCTGAAATCCTGCTGCTGTTGTATAATCAGGCCAGCCTATTTGGATCATGTAGGCCTCTATTTAAACAGCCAATCAATAGACAGGGCTGCTGGAACCTCAGATTTTTTTCTGAGCACATAAAAACATTCCCCCCCCAGCAATTACATCAGTTGTGTTTTAAAGTTGGTTATTGAATCTGTTGTTCACACACAGGATGCTGCAATAAAAGCTAGCTTCTTTCAGAAGAATAGCACCTGTTTAGACTTGGAAAATCTCTTGCAGCAGTTCTAATCAGAAGACATGGTAAGAAAATTGTGCTGTGTTAGACACAAGAGGGAGGGAAGGGGGGAGAGAGATGATTTTTACCTTCATATTGCAGCAAACACTTAACTGCCTTAAATCTAGTTCCAGTTTGTGTGTATCTGGAACATTCCCATCCAAAATTTAAATCCCTCACTTCTTCATCACTTGGTCTCCCTACCTCTTCTCTTCATAAAGTCCTGCATATCAAGGGTTTTTTTGGGGGGAGGGGTAGAAGGGGGTTGCTACTTGATGGTCTGACTGTATTCACAATTTTCAGAGTGTTTAACAGTAGTTTAAACTATCCAGTACTTGTATCGTCTCTCTTCTTCAGAGTTCAATGTTCCTAGTGTGTGTCTGAGGAAGCAAGCTGAGGAAGTAAGTTTCTCTGTCTCTACAGAAATGTAACATAAGAAAATGCCTGTGTGAGAGACCAGATCTCAGTGCTTTCACCAACTAAGATTCTCTTAGGCACGTTTTTCCTAAGCCCTTCTGCCATATTAATAAGCAAAGCAAAATTCTCTGATATGCTACTGAAACATCAAGCTTGATTTTTTTTCTTTTCTACATGTGTAAGTTTCTATTCTATGGTTCTTTGCACCTCAACCATAAAATCTGCACTGCAGCTTTAAGAGCTGCTGAGAATCTTGTCATTGCAGGAGGATAGAAAGATGAAAATTAAATATCTCTATGGTTTACCATTCCCAAACTCAAATCATAGGGATGCCATAGATGGTGAAGAAATACTGCAGATTTAGTAGGAATGCTCAGAGTTGTTGGGAGTCGAATAGTATACATATTTAATAATTATGGCTATATGTGACTTACACATGAATAGACCTTCATATCAACCAGCATAATCAAAAAAGGAAAGGTTTTGTGTGTGTGTGTGTTTAATAATTGTATAGAGGGAGGAATTTTGGCATTTATGCCATGTATTGTAAATTATGCCAATAATACAGAATTTGAGCCCCTCCTTGCTGAAGCTCACCTTAGAGTCATCATAGCTTCAAATGACCAAGAAACTTAAAATTTTGTAATTATTGTCTCTCTGTTTAGATTGTCCTAAAATAATATGTAACATCCCTCATCTTCCTTGTTTGCATTTAAAACAAAAAAATAATAATTCAAAAGGAAGCCAAATGAATATAGTACCTTCTGAAATGTAGCACTTCAAAAATGAACTTATTCTGAAACTACCTATGATTTAGACATGGAATTCAAGCACTGTATGATCATCTTCTATTTCTTACTTCTATGTTTTTGCATAAGTGTTGTTTTCTTAGCATGGAACATCTATAAAGGAGGGAAAAAAACACCATAACTGTAATACCCTTTGATGGCTAATGCTAAGAGCTATTTGTCTGGAAGCATCCATGTTTTCTCAAGCTCTACAAGCTCCCAAGTATCTCAACTCTGAAATAGTTTTCCCAGGGTACAGGTAAAAATGGCAATATTGTGTTGCAAGGACTGTCAACTGCAGGAAGAATAATAGTCATAATAGTCATAGAGACTTCATTTTCAAGGACTGTGAGAATGAGTGATGATGCTCGATGCTGTGATCCTTTTGCCCAAACAATTCATTGTAAGCAATAATAAAGTTTCCTTTATTCAGAAGATGGGTTGTTGGTAAGCAAGATATAAAGCCCTTGTGAACTATATCGGCTCTTATGTCAACCTTTCCCATCAAACTGGCACTGCTTCATTTCCACCAGCTCTAATATATTTTCTTATCTAGTCCAATGGAGCAGGGGTGTCAAACTGGATTACTCTGAGGGTCAGATCAACATTGTAGTTCTCCTCCATGGGCCAGGTCGGCAAGGGGGAGACAGGATGGATGCTTCCTGCAGCACCTTGCCAGCCAAAGCGGGATGCAGGGTCTCTGCCCACCCCATTTATGGACTGAATGGCCTTCAGCGCTTTGCTGGCCAAAATGAGGCTTGGGGCTACATGCTCCCCCCGTGCCCCACTTTGGCTGGCAAAGTGCTGCAGGAGACCATTCAGACTGAAAACGGAGCATGGGGAGGCCACACTTAGCCCTCCATGCCCCCATTTTGGCTTCCAGAGGCACCACAGGTCAGTCGTTTGCTATTTCCAGGACAGCCCCTGACACCACAGGTCAGTCCTTTGCTATTTCTAGGAGAGATTTAAGCACCACATGGGCTAGATCTGGCCCACAAGCTTTGAGTTTGACACTCGTGTAATCGAGATTTAAAACATGTATCCATTCATAATTCATATAAACCATATTATTTGGTTTGTTTAATTGTTGAGACATATTGCTGAAAGAGAAATTGAAAAAAAATTATATTCTTTCAGATATATTACTCAAATTCTGACATTCAGAGACAGCAGGATATTATTAACATGTAAGATGGGTAATTTGATCCATATTGCCTATACACAACATTTAAATATCACAACACTAAGTTGCAGCATCAGAGATTTTTCCTTCATTTAAAGATGAAGCATCGAAAAATAAGAATACTTTAAGAAATTTAAATTATTTGATCCCTAAATCTACTAACACAAATGTTCATTTGCAAAAACATATAGTCCAATATGGATAATTTTGCTCTCTTGTTTCTATTGCAGGAAAGTGGAAAAAATTTAAGGAAACAGAAGAATGTTGCTAAAATCAGAGACATTTGGAAATAAAGTTGTAAGATCCTACTATTCCTCACATTACCAAAACCATGCATCAATTCTGAAATGTTATTTATTTTTATCCCACCTTTATTTATTTATTTTATAAATAACTCAAGGTAGAGAATATACCTAAGACTCCTTCCTTCTCCCATTTTCCCACAAGAATAACCCTATGAGATGAGGTTGGCCTGAGAAAGATTCATTGACACAAAATTCTGAATCCTTAATTATGATCATAATAATTAATTAGTTAATATGTGATCATATTAAGAGCAACTGCATTCTGTTCGCTGATGATGTAAAGCTATTCAACACCACTGACAATACTGCTACTCTTCAAAAAGACCTTGACTATGTATCAGAATAGTCAAAAAAGTGGCAACTTCAAATCTCAACAAACAAATGCTCTGTCTTACATATTGGAAATATATATATATATTCAAGACCTTGTTGATGACCCCAACTATATCAAAAACCTTGGAGAACTCCTACATAGCCAAAAAGGCATTAAGAGTTGTTAACCTAATTCTGCGTAGCTTTTTCTCTGGTAATATTACACTACTAACGAGAGCATACAAAATATTTGCTAGACCAATACTTGAATACAGCTCATCAGTCTGGAACCCACATTACATAACGGATATTAATACAGTTGAGAAAGTCCAAAAATACATCACAAGAAGAATTCTCCACTCCTCCATTTGTAACAGAATACCTTATGCCACCAGACTTGAAATTTTAGACCTAGACAATCTAGAACTATGCCGCCTTCAGGCCAATTTAAGTATAGTACATAAAATTATCTATTGCAATGTCCTACCTGTCAATGAATACTTCAGCTTCAACCACAACAATAGATACAAACTCAAGGTAAACAGCACCAAACTTGATTGCATACCACTTTAGCAACAGTGGTTGCTAAACAGTGGTCAATGTCTTCAATACTCTACCTGACTCTGTGGTTTCTTCCCCAAACCCCCAAAACTTTAAACTTAGACTGTCTACTATTGACCTCACCCCTTTCCTAAGAGGTCTGTAAGGGGTGTGCATAAGTGCACCAATGTGCCTACTGTCCCTGTCCTATTGTTTCTTTTTTATTCGTATCAATTTCATGTATTCATAACCATGCTTATACTTATACCTGTTATCTAATATTTGCTTGACAAATAAATAAAATAAACAAATATAAACATGAACGCAACATGATCAGATACTGTAGACTGGTCTCTTTCTTCTCAAAATTTATTTTGTTCTTTAATCTGCTTCTGTGTTTTTTCTGGGCCAGCATAATCAAATTATATCTTACAGTTATCTAAAAATCAGTAATTCAGCAGCCATAGCTTGTCATGAAAACAACTGCAGGCCTCAACTTTTTGCCCATTAATATTTCATTTCTATTTTAAGTGCCTTCTAAAGCAATGCCTGCCAAAGGATACCAAAGAAATAGAGTTTGGAAAATAGAAAGTCATCTCTTAGCTACAAGGATGAAGAGTTTCTCCAAACAACACCTCTCCTGTTCCATTTCAAAATATGCGCTTGAGTTCAATTTCCTGAGATAAAAGGATAAGAAAGCTTGGGTGGGTTTGCAGCATAGACACTGAACCAGAAACTTACAGACCACATTTTAGCTAGCATGTCCAAATCCAAATCATGCAGTTAGCTTATGGTTCAGTCTGTTGTGCAAAGCCAGGCATTCAGTTAAATGAGTAAATCATGATTGTGCTGTGTAAACAGGCTCATTTTAAGCTTAGTATCCTAATACAAATCTCAAGCCAACACTGTAATATTCTCCTCTGGAGATATCTCATTAGCAGCCATTTGCACTGAAGCCAATTCACAGTTTATAGTCTGTTTGCTGCATATTAAATATATGCTAAAGTGGACAAGTCACAATGTTTTTTTCTTTGTTTTCCTACAGTATTAGCAATTCCAAACTGTAAAGTCTGCACTACATGCAGAAACAAATCCAGTTAGACAGCCTCCAGCAGATCTGACCCTACAGTCCCACTCTAGTGAGATAACAAAAATTGAATAAGGAGCGATATAGAAATTAACCATTAATGGCCAGATAATTATCAGGAAAGAGGGGAAACCACAATATATCTTTCTTAGTATTATTTTTAAGTAATACATTCTGAAGATGGTAGCTCTAACTTTCCTCACCAGGAAGAGAAGCAGACCCAAATGAGAGTGATTTTTCTTTTTTTACTGCTAGTAAATTTGAGGTGACAAGGACCTGGCTCCACTTGGAAAGAGAAATTGCAACTTGTGGGGAAAGCCTCTCTGCTTTGATGTTGTTATTCTAATTTAATTAACCATAACTATGTTCACACATCGCAATAAGCCTACTATGTTAAACCATTAAAAAAAAAAACCTCACAACTGTTCAGTGTTAGATTACCAATGGCTGATTTCACACAACTCCAAATCATAAACAAGACAAATCACATTTTAATTTAGCAAGAGGAGCAAACTGACAAGAATAAATTAAAAGGCAGGATTAGAACTACTTACTTTTTGAGAAAAAACTTGAGGGAAGTCTTCTAGACCTCTATTTTTTAAAGAGATACCAGAGTTGGATTCTTAGGCCAAATGGTGAGAGTACTGGGAGCTGCAATTCAACATTTGCTTAGAGTGTCACACATTCCATAGTGTTAAACATGGCAGTCCTTTGTTATAAATAGGATTGCTGTATATATTTCAAAGATAGTTGGAAGCATTGCTTTGATCAGGTGCATCATTTTTTTTCATTCTGTTGTCTTAATCCCCCCCCCTTTTTTTTTTTACTCAGTTGTGTCTGATTCTTGGAAACTGTCAGGACAAACCTCTGCAGTTTTCTTGGCAAAATTTTTCAGAACAGTGGTTTACCATTGCCTCCTTTCTGGGGCTGAGAGAAAGTGACTGGTCCAAAGTCACTTTGCTGACTTTGAACCTAAAATGGGATTAAACTCAGTCTCCTGGTTTCCAGCCTGAAGCCTTAACCATTATATAAATTCTCAAACTCTCATTCTGCCCACCCCTGCATTGCAAATTTGCTGTCCTTGGTGCTGATTCTTTCCTTGCTTCCATGACTTCTGTTTCAAGTCTCTGAAGTTATCCATCCTTTCAGATTAATGGGTGACAAAAATCCAACTACTTTTATATATCCTGAGAATGACCTTGTATAGTGTTAAAAAAAGAGGTAAAATGCCACTATAATACTGTCACAAGTTAGGACAATTTCAGTCTTTCTCTCTCCTGGACTAAGGATGAAATGAAGGTAATGTTAGGGGCCATGACAGAAAAAAATAGTGCCACCAAGGCATGTCTGTTCTGATCTTAGGGTCAGTGAGAAAGGCAGACAGACTTGTGTGTAAATCTGAAAAAAAAAATCTTTTCAGTCATAGCAGGAAGGTGCTGTGCTTGTAAAAAGTCTGAATCAGTACTTCCTAAAACCTTTGAAAGGTGGCCTTATTAAACATCTCCCATTATCCTCTTCCTTCACCTCAGTTATACATTTTGCTGCCCTCCAACCTTCAGGATTTTGCATTCACCATTATCAACTTGTAAAACAAATTGTTAGATTGAAACATTTACTTCACTTTACCTTTTTTCTTTTTTCTTTATTCTTCCTTCCTTCCTTCCTTCCTTCCTTTTTTTCTTTCTATAAATAACTCAAGGCAACAATATATCTAATACTTCTTCCTCCTCCTATTTTCCTCAGATCAACCTTATGAGATGAGTTGAGAGAGATTGACTGGGCCACAATCAGTCAGCTGGCTTTTATGGCTCTTGGAAATTCTCTTTTATTTAATATTCTGTTTAACATTTAATATTCTACAGTATAATTTAATATGATTCTTTTCATTTCAAAGAAGGTAAGCAAATTAGGTAACTAAACAATTAATGGAGAAGTCTTACTATTATACATGACAACCAGTTGAGTAAAATATTCCTTAATTGGCTCTTCTTTCTAAATTGCATTCTTCTACTTCCTAAATTGCACTAAATTTAACTCAGGCTTTGAGTCTCACCAGGCCATGTATACAATTTTATTAAAAGGTACCTCGGATAATCTTTAATTAAATGTCCCATCATTTCCCATTCACATGGCTGATCATGGACTTTTAGTAAAATAATGGTAGATTTAACAGATTTAACAGAAGGATATTTGTACAAGTAACATCTAAGTGACATCTAAATAGGTAAGCAAATATCCAATATTTTTTCCTTCTTATTAGCCTTTTTAAAAGCAAGAACTACTTCAAGAATTAGGAACTGAGGCAGTAATAAAAACAATCATTTTAGCCTAAGTAGAAAAAGCTTCTGATCTTTTTCTCTGTGTTTTTGGTGGAAAATGTTTACTTTATTATAATAATGTTGGGCCAAGTAAATGATGAGAGGAAGAGATGAGAAAGCTTTTTCTGTCTGATCAACAGAAAGAGGATAACCAGGAACTTTTCATAAAAGTTGATTAAGGAGAAACTGCGATTGAAAAAAGAATCTCCAATTCAGTTTGGCTACTTTTCTAAAAGAAAAGCTTTTCTACTGTTAAAGCTTAAGGCCCTGTCACACTGGCCGACGGATGCAAAACGTTTGTAAAAAGGACACAGCGGATGAGAAAAACCGCAGCATGCCTGGAGATTTCTTGATGCGATGCGCTCCGCTACCACGGTTGTGGCATGCTGCTGTATCCACACAAGCCGAAGTGATAGCCAAGGCTCTCCCGCACTCTCTCTCCAAGCAAGCCTGCTTCCTTTTGGTGTCCCTATAGAGCCTGTGTCCATTCCACCATTAGATACTCGTTCTCCCTCAGCCACTCCAAGCACCTCCTCCTCATGTTCCTCTTTTATTGTTTTATTGCCTTCCTCTCCCGTTCACACTCTATGCCTCTTCCTCCCTTTGGCAGGGCCATATGGGCCCTCATCAGAGGTGGCTTCGAGGTTGTAGTGCTGCTCCTCCACAACCCCCACCACCACCAGCAGCAGCAGCAAACAACTTAGTAGCAGCAAAGCGGGACCATCAGGACCAGCAGCAGCCAAGGCAGCACCACCAGGACCAGGAGCACCAAGCAGCAACCACCAGCGGACCAGGAGCAGGACCAGCGAGCACCAGTAGCTTAGGACTAGCAGGGACCAGGACCCAGGACCAGAACACCAGCAGACCAGCGGAGCACCAGCAGGACCAGCGAGCACCAGCAGACCAGCAGAACCAGGAGCAGGTGCAAGCCAGAAGTTAAGCACCAGCAGGACCAGCAGGACCAGGAGCAGCGCCAACAGAGTAGGCACCAGCAGAAGCCCACCAGCACCAGGAGCAAGTGCCAGCAGAGTTAAGCAACCAGCAGAGCCCAGCACCAGAGCAGTGCCAGCAGAGTAAGTAAGCAACGGAAGAGCACCAGCACCAGGAGCAGTGCCAGCAGAGTAAGCACGACAGAAGCACCAGCACCTAAGAGCAGTGCAGCAGAGTAAGCACCAGCAGATAGCACCCACCACCAGAAGCAGCATCAGCAGAGTAAAGCACCAGCAGTAGCACCACCACCAGAAAGCAGCATCAGCAGAAGCCCCAGCCACCAGAAGATCCGAGGCCGGCCAGTAGTAGAAGCCCCAGCAGAAGCAGAGTCAGGGCCAGGGCGTGGGAGCGGTGGCCCTGTCCTCTTGCCAGGGCTGGCCAGCAGGTGGCAGAGGCTTCCGTTTCTTCCCCATGGTTGTTGGGTTGCTGGCGCTGGGCTGGCCGGGCAAGCTGGTGTCTGGAAGCAGTCTTTCCTCTGAATGGTGACCTGCTTGGGAGCTGCTCCCTTTATATCCACAGGGCTGATGCAGTGCATCCTCCCCCGGCATGTGCAAGTGAACATCTAGACATCCCGCTAGCATCCGCTAGGTTCCGCTAGGCTTCCGCTAGGCTTTCCGACTCTGCATCCTGCTTCATCTGGCATAGGCTTCCGCTGTGCATCCACTTCATCGCTCCAGCGTCCGCTCTGCATCCGCTCTTTCTGTTTGTGTCTGCTTTGCTGCACTCCCCCGGACAGCCTTGCAGAATGCCCATCTTGCTCCCATCCACTTTCCATCCTCTAGGCTTCCGTGGAGCATCCGCTTCCATCCGCCCTACGTCCTCCCCCCATCCGTTTCCTTTCCGTGTTGTCACTCTGGGTTATGCAAAATTTTTGCCCTTTCTGAAGAGCGCGATAACAAGGATGGAAC